>ML865100.1:8342-22182 GCA_009831015.1 Picea engelmannii
TTTTTCGGCACATGGTTTTTTGCCGATGGTTTTCTATTTCCGGTTAAGGAATTAGGGTTTTGGACTAATCCAGGTCATTAGGTTAGGGTTTTGGATGCTGCTGGCTCCTATATGTATATTGTATTGTAAATAATGTAACACAAGGGTATGAATATAATATAATGCTGGTTTTCCCGGTTTGGGTTTCGAAGTGAAAAATCTCCGTGTAATGTTTGTATTTGCCATTGTATCTTTTCTGTTCTTTTCTGAATATCAGTTTGCAGTAGATATTGTACAAGGTTAGAATTTACATGAGAGAGGAGACTGTGAGAGAAAGAAGAGGAAGTTGCAGTTGGTGTGCTGTAGGTTGTATCCCTTCATTTGTTGGATAATAAAAGGAAGGACCTAGCAATTTCTCTGGTGGACGTATCCCACATTGGATGAACCATGTATATCTGTGTCTCTATTGTATTGTGTATCTTCTGTGTTTTATTTTATTTTATTTCTCCACGATCTCATTTTTCTAACAATTGGTATTAAAGTGAAAGGTAACTCGCAGGAAAAGAGAGTGTCACTTTAATATTTTGAAAGTATTGTAATTAAAGACCCTGTAAGATTTTGAGGCAAGAGACATTGTAGACAATCCAAGAGATTGTAATTTCTTTAATTCCTAAAGGATTGTACAGTTTTGGAGCATATATATATTGTAAATTCTCATTTATTTGTAATAATCTTAGTGGTAGAATGCTTTAATTATGATGTGAAAGCACTAGAGTAGTCGGAAGGAAGGATCGAGAATCCCCTCCATGTATAAATGTATGTAATCTATTCTCAAGGGTGGCTGCCAAGGTTATTGTGATTGTTGCTGAAGAGACTTGTAGAGAGTTGTTATTTTTCTAAGAGCTGCTGGAACTCTTGTAAATGTTTTGCTGAAGGAATATAACACATAGGAGAATTGCTTCCAATGTATGAGTTTGCTTATCTCTGATTTATTTGGGTAATGTTATGTTATCTATTTTATGTGTTTATATGCCTGTATGTGTATTTCATGGTTGAATGAATGAAACTTTGATGTTCTATAAGTTTAAATTGTTTCTCTTTTGAAATCCTGGTGCAAGGAGTGCAGAATGCCTACAAAAGGAGTGCGGAGACAAAGTCGTTTTCAGACAAAATAGCTCATGAGAGATAGTGTGAATTTTGTAGAGTGAGTGTAATGAGTGCACATAAACTTGTTTGAGTATAAAATCTTTAAGGATAGACCTGTGTGAGGTGTGCACAAGGCCAACACTTAGAAAAGTGTTAAAAAGGTTCAGAGGAGAGCAAGCACAAGGAGCACATGGGAGATTTTTCTAAAGTATCAATCTCAAGAGAGAAGTGCCAGATGTTTGCCAAGTTTCAAGTCACTTAGAGTGACAAAGCTCTGGGAGAATAATGAGTAAAATTTCTTGGAGGAAGAATCCTTTTAATTTTGAGGTTGAGTGGACGAGATCCGATCAAGGAGGATTCAGATCTTTCACAACCATCAGATCTGAGAAAGGAGCACAACCATTAACCTACTAAGTCCTTAGGACTTCGCTGCTTTGAAAATTCTTAGGTGTGTGTTGTGGGGGAGGAAAAGGTCCCGAATCTCGGAGTGCATCTTGGCCGTCGGTTATAAGTACATGTGTTCGTAGATTGAGCGTGGTTTGAAAATTCACTACTTCAGAGAATTTGAAGTGTTGTTGCAAGAGCGTGCAAAAACCCTGAAGCTTCAAAGCCCGAAGTAGATCCTGACCATTGGTGTCAGGTGTACGTGTCGACAAATCACATGAGTTTGGACTTTGGCATTCCAGAAGGTCTGGGGTGTAATTTGTTTTGGGTAAAAAATCCTTGAAGGCCGGAGTCCATCTCGACTGTCCATTGGAAAGGAGGTGTGGACCATTGATCAAAATCCTTCGCATGTTCGAAGTTCGATACTTCGGAAGGTTGTTGGTAAAAGCTGTGAAAATCTCCGAAGCTCGGATCCTGGAGTAAACGTAGGTTGTCGATCGAAGGTGGAAGTTAACCGTTCGATCCGTAACTTCGGAGTTCGAGTATTCTGAGGCATTGCACATTCAAATGGGGAATACTCTCGAATCTCAGAGTCTCAAAATTCCTGTGAACCATAGATCATGATGTGTAGCATGAGCCATTGACCCCCTCCTTTGTTTGACCATTTACGAATTCGACATTTGGGGGAATCATAGTGTGTTTTTGTTAGAACTCCCAAAGCTCGGAGCTCTGAAGTTCTGAAGTTCCTGCTGGTTAAGGAGTTTATCCTACGTTTTTTTCTCGAGGTCACATGGAATTCTCCACTGAAGTGCTAAGAGCCTCGCAAACAAAAAATTGCCTGTAGGTAAAAGGGGAAAGGCCCATGGAAGATAATTATGAGGGTTCAACAAGGACCCAAGAGATAATTGAGCTCCCTTGTGAGAATGATCCTTAGACCGGTAGGTCGTGCGAGCCCCTAAGAGTCGTGGGGGTTTGCATCAAGTGGTATCAGAGCAGGAAATAAGCTCCATGAAAAAAAAATAATTTAGAATCATGCCACCAAGAAGACGCAGGGAGAGACTTGTAGTCAATGCAGCCATGGAAGAGGAAATGAGACAACTTCATGCAAAATTACGCCATGGATACAACACAAATAAGAGCACCCGAAGCTGGTGATGTTAGTGAAGCTGAAAGTGAATATGTTGAAGAAGAAGAAGTTGTAGGAAAAAAAGCAACAAACGAGCGATTGCTAAGGGTTGTTGTCAAGCTGGGAACCAAAGCAAAGATGAAAGTCCCGTTGTATGAAGGTAATTTGAATGTAGAATAATTGCTTGAATGGATAAGTTCTTTAGATGAGTACTTTGACTATGAGGAAATTGATGATGAGAAGAAGGTAAAGTATGCGGTGACTATATTGAAGGGACATGCAACTTTATGGTGGGACGAATTGCAAGCTGATAGAAGGAAAGGTAAGACCAAAATCAAGAGTTGGGATATAATGGTAGATAATATCAAGGCTAAGTTCATACCCAAGGATTACCAGTTAAATCTATCTAGGAAGTTATAGAATCTGAGACAGAAAGGCTTGTCGGTGAAAGAGTAAACTGAAGAATTTTATAAGATGAACATAAGAGAAGGACACACAGAGAATGATGAAGAAAAATTTGCTACGTACTTTAATGGATTGAGGTATGAAATCTAGGTTGAGATTAGCATGATGACAATGCAAACTATGGAAGATTCTTACCAGGTAGCCCTAAAAGCAGAGGAAAAGTTGGCTAGGAAACAAAGTCAAAGGAACATGGGAAAAAATCCTGACAAAGGAAGAGGAACCGTCAGAGAAAAGTTTCAGAAGTTGAGAGGAGAGGTTGGGAGATATAATAGTTAGAAAAAGAGAGGAGGAATTTCTAGAGGAGGACACTATGGAGGAATAAATTATTTTCCCAAAGGTAGAGGTAGAGGAGGAGAAGTGAAGTGTTATGCCTGTGGAAAAACATGGCACATGTCTTGGGAATGTCCTGAAAAGAAGAATGCAGGAGGTGGAAAAGCTCACATTTCTGAAGCACAAAAAAATAATGTGGAGACATAGATGAAGGAAAAAGCCGTAGAAGAAGGAAGATCACTCATGATGAGGAAATCTCTCGTAAAGCCAGAGAAAGAGGTATGAGAACCAGTCCATAGGAACAATTTGTTTAGAACTACTTGCAAGACTGGAGATAGGGTATGCAAGGTGATCATAGACAGTAGGAGCAATGATAATTTGGTATCCAAAGAGATGGTGGAAAAGATAAAGCTGGAGACGAATGCACATCTGAATCCATACAAGGTGTCATGGTTGAAAAAGGGACATCAAGTCATGGTAAGTCAATAATGTAAATTTGAGTTTAAAATAGGTGGTTATAGGGATGAAGTTTTATGTGATGTTATACCCATGGATGTTTGTCACATTCTGTTGGGGAGACCTTGGCAATATGACATGAATGTCATACATGATGGGAGGAAGAATACTTATACCCTTGAGAAAAATGGGTGTAAGGATATGTTGCTGCCAATAGAAGATAAAGGAGTCAAAGAAGAAGCTAATCCTAGTATACTTCTCATGAGTGGGAAGAAAATCTTAAAAGAAGTTAATAAAGACTAGAAAATACAGTTTTCTATTGTAGGTAAGCCGAGAGTCATTCTCACAAGTACTTCTATGAATGATTTTCCTGTAAGAGTTCAGGAGTTATTGGATGAGTTTTTTGATATTGTGGTGGATGAGTTACCTCACACTTTACCACCCATCAAGAATATTAATCACCATATTGACCTTATTCTGGGAGCAAGTATACCAAACAAAGTAACATACAGATTGACCCCTCGAGAGAATGAAGAGGTCAAGGAGAAATTCCAAGAGTTGTTGGATAAAGTTTTGATCAGGGAAAGTTTGAGCCCGTGTACAATACCAACTGTGTTGAGTTTGAAGAAAGATGGAGGTTGGAGAATGTGCACAGATTCTAGATCCATCAACAAGATAACCATCAAGTATAGATTTTCTTTACCCAAAATGGATGATTTGATGTATATCTTGAGTGGAGTTTTTTTTTTTCCAAAATAGACTTGAAGAGTGGTTATCATTATATAAGGATGAGAGAGGAAGATGAATAGAAAATGACATTCAAAACAAATGAAGGATTGTATGAGTGGCTTGTTATGCCATTTGGCTTAACGAATGCTCCAAGTAAATTCACGAGATTAATGAATGAAGTACTCAAATATTTCATTGGTAAGTTTGTGATTGTTTATTTAGATGATATCCTACTTTTCAGTAATATTGAAGAGGAGCATTTAAGACACTTGAACATGGTGTTGAGGAGGTTACAATAGGAAAATATGTTGGTGAATTTGAAGAAATGTTCTTTTATGAAAAGAAAACTTGTGTATTTGGGGTTCATAATCTCTTCAAATAAATTGAAGATGGATCCAGAGAAGGTGAGGGAAATAAGAGAATGACCTTCTCCAAGAAGCGTGTTTGAAGTAAGGAGTTTTCATGGGTTGGTGATTTTTTACAGGAAATTCATCAGGAATTTCAACAGTATTTGCGCACCCATACTGGATACCATAAATAAGGAACATGTATCTTTTAATTGGACAGAAGAATATGAGAAGGGATTTAGAGTGTTGAAAGAAAAGATATCAGAACAACATGTTTTAGTTCTGCCAGATTTTAAGAAGACTTTTCAGGTCAAATGTGATGCAAGTGGAGTGGCCATTGGCGCAGTTTTAAGTCAAGATAATAAGCATGTTGTTTATTTCAGCGAGAAGATGAATGATGCTAAGAGGAAGTATTCAACATATGACAAGGAATTTTATGCTGTAATTCAAGCTTTGAAAAAGTGGAGGCATTATCTTATCCCGAATGATTTTTTTTTTTGTACATTGACAATCATGCTTTGCATTTTATAACCATACTAGAGAAATTGAACCAGAGACATGCCAAATGGATATAATTCATGTAGAATTATACTTTTTTTTTATTAATCATATTAGTGGAAGTGCTAACAAAGTTGCAAAGGCTCTGAGCAGGAGATGTTTGATCTTGCAGGAATTCCAAGTGGAGACTTTGGGATTTGAACACCTCAAGTAGATGTATCAAGAAGACCCAGATTTCAAGGAAGCTTATGAAGCATGTGAGAACCCTTTGCTAAGAGACATAAATCAATGGATGGAGTATATGATCCAAGATGGACCGTTGTTCAAGGGAATTTAGTTGTGTATCCTGAAATGCTCAATGAGGGACAATTTTCTAAAGGAGAAACACAACAGAGGATTGGCTGGACACTTTGGCCATGATAAAACATATGCGTAGTTGAGTTCTTCATACTATTGGCTAGGCATGAGGTCTGATGTGAAGAAGTTCGTGGACAGATGCAAAATCTGCCAATATTCTAAAGGAAAGAAACAAAACACTGGATTGTATCAACCATTACCTATTCTAGATAGGCCATGGGATGCTATAAGTATGGATTTTGTTCTGGGATTGCCAAGAACCCATAGGGGAAGTGATTCAATCTTTGTGGTGGTTGACATAGTTTCAAATATGTCACATTTAATACCATGTTATAAAATCAGTGATGCTATCTGTTATTGCCATAACAATTTTTCAGATAGGATCCAAGTCTCAGAAATTTAGCGAAGAGCTACATCGCTATGGAAGCATGATAATTTGGAGGATAAGGTCACTTATGGCCGTATATGGACAAATATAGCGGAAGCATGAAAGGTAGGACTCGACAGACCGTAGATCTTGAAGTGGTCCAAATCAACGACCCAGACCCATATCGGGTGGTGAAATAGCGTGAGAGATAATTTTTCAAAGGTGGGTCGGGGAAACTACCATGGTTTCATTGGTGGACGCATGGCGCCCTTAGAGGCACATCAGGGCGAAAAGCGGTCTACCCAAAATCATTTTCTCCAATCCATGATATCGAAAGTTGATGGGACCCGACAGACCGTAGATCTTGGAGAGGCCCAGATCGACGACCAAGATACATATCGGGCATTGAAGTAGCACGAAGGACAATTTTTCGAAGGCGGGCCGGGGAAACTACCGTGGTTTCATTCATGGACGCGTGGCACCCTCAAAGGCACATCGGGGCAAAAAGAGGTCTACCCAAAACTGTTTTCTCCAATCCCCAATATGGAAAAACATGTATAAAAGGAGGGTCCTAGGTTCATTATTCTATAATATTTCAAAGCACTCGAACATTTGAAAAGTGGTGCAAACCCTCCATTCAAAATTAAAGCTCAACAGTGAACTAGTTTCACACACCTTCTGCCGAGTTACAAGTATTTTTCATCATGGCCACCAACCCTGTCATTTTGTCCATGAAAGAGAAAGAATCCACCTCTAAAGAAGAAGCCCTAATTGACAGGGATTCCGATGTATTTGACACAGAAATTATAGTTTCACCCATTTCCGTGTACAAATCAAATATGCTAGACAATGTTGGAAAATAGTTACTCTTCCTCGAAGCGACCCAAGATTCCATTACCCCTTACGTCGTAGAAGTAGTTTTCCCTTTCCCTGATTTCGTAAGCTAGTGTGCGAAGCAGTATTCGCAGGTAGAAAAGGTCATTTTGAATAAGTTAGGGTCAGAGGTTTTATGCGAAATAGATAGTCCGTCACTTCGACACACCCTCAGTATACCAGAGTCTTCATCCACAATGTCAGAGCCCTTTGAGGAAGAGAAAATGATCACAGTCTACAAAGAATGCCCCTCAGAAGTAAAAACCCTGTTTCTGCAAACCATTGTCAAACCTGAACACCATTCCAAAAGTCTGTCGTTACCTATCAATGTAAACGTTATGATTATTGAGGTCCAATGGGCTTGTTCCTTACTTAGTCAAAGTTTAGGGTTGGATAGCGACAAGTTTGTAGTAGAAGTCATGTTGGGTTTCCTATTGACCTTTTTTTATGTTAGAGTCTAGTTAGTTGGTTTGTATCAGTTTTGACAGGTTCATAGCTGATAATATGCATCAACAACTAGTAAATTTCAATTCATTAAGACATTTCAGATACTAAACGCACTTGCTGAGAATGTTCTTGGAATCAAACAAGACCGAATTCCCTGAAACCGCATTCATCTCGACTGAATGTAAAAGGATCACCATGCTTATCTTCATCAATAAGATCATGTCCAGGGCACACATTATTATCTTCGGCATGGACCTGCAAAGGGTTCCGGAAGAAATGAATTTTTTTTTACAACCAAATCCAGAGAGTAGGGTGGGCAGAAGTGCAACGACACAATTCTGGTTGTTCTGCACTCCATTGTAATTTTCTGGGGCTGAATTAAATACATATGCAAAAGCTTTGAAGTCTCTATGAAAAGATTCTAATGGTGGTGATATGATTTTTGTCTTCCCTCATTGTATGTATTTCCTATTTTACTTAATTCCATTTTCATTTTCTTATGTTTAAATTGGATAGTCAAAGTCCCATAATTCATCTCTTGATGCTCTCGGCTGAAACAATTTGAAATGTGTGTATTTCTTCCTAACTAATTCAGAATTCATTTTAGTAATGCTCTAATGCAGTTATTTGTTATCTCTTTCCTCTTACACTATGCTTAATATTATTTACAACTCATATTCATTGCCTCATTTAGCCTTTATACTCTGGAGAGTTCTATTGGTGAGTCAATGTTTTCATTCATTTTCAGAATTTTGACTCCATAGCCCTGAGTGTCCCTCCCCTTCCTTGCCAACAACTTTATAAATACCCCCAAAACAAACAAAATCTAGCCACCGATTTCCATAGATATATCAAGTGACACGAGAGAGCTCTCTCTAAGTTGAGCAAGCTAGTGCCCAACTCTAAAGTATGTTAAAACAATTACCTCTATCGTTTGTCTATTCAGCCGAACATAATTTAAAGAGTGCTAACATTCATTAAAAAAGTTTCCCTGGGAAAGAACGACATGGTTGAGTTCTAAGGTCTGAGAGCAACAGACACTTAGACACATATTGGCTATATCCCTGCTCTGGCGACTCCACACATAAAAAAATTAGTTTGAAGGTGATTCCACTGGTAGAAGAATCCAAAAATTTTAATTTTCACTGGCGAATCCACTCTTAATGTAGAATCCAGCTTCCAAAATATCATTGGTGACTCCACTATTCGAAGATGAGTTCAATATCTGCAAGGTATTCTCCAATGAATCGATCTCTTATTCCTAGCTTTCCAAATTGTATTCCTCACATAAATTGGCAAAAATATTTGCCTAAATTCGAAGACGGGAAAGGAAGTGATGCTGCCTTGCACTTGATTAGATTTCACATGCACATATGTAAGTTGGGGGTTGAATTTCATGAGGATTGTTTGATGAAAATGTTTATGGATACTTTGGAGGGGAAAGCAAGATTATGGTATGAAGGTTTAAAACCAAACAACTTATACTCTCTTAAAGATTTCCATATAACATTCTTTAAGCATTATGGAGAATCTAATCCTTCATTCTTGGTGTTTGAAGATTGTTGTGAATTTTGTGAACATTTCATTAAGTACCTTGAAAATGTTTTTTGTGATGAAGAGTGTATGAATGATGAAATCATAGAATCCCTTTATGAATATTCATCCCAACAACAAATAGTAGCCCTTCCTTTGGTTGAAGATGAAGCTGATCAAGAAATTGTTGTTAAAAGTCATTTTCCTTCTCCTGAACTTGATTGAGATATTGAACAAGATTTCTAGCAAGACAAAGTGTTTCAAAGTTGTCTTTCTTCCCCTATGAATGATGTGGTTGTTCAAATTCTAAGTGGCCTAGACATAGATGAGGATTCTGAAACTGCATCTATGGAAACTTCAAGCAATGAACAAACAAATGACATAGAGTTTCAGGAAAGCAACAAAACAATGTATGCCACTTTCCAATCATAAATACATAAAGATAATGAAGAGGCAATTGTTTTATTTGATTCATTTGAAAATCATGGTTTTGAAAATACATCCATGGAAACTCTAGACTGTGAAATAGTTCATGATGTTAACTTTTCACATTTACAAGAAGGTTATGAACACGAATTTATTTCCATTCATTCATTTGAAAGTCAAAATGACAATCCTCAAGCAAATTTCCAGAAGTTTAATAAAAGCAAATCAGAATTGTTTGATGAATAAGAGGCACATAATATGGCTGTCACATTTGAATATGTTCAAGAATGTATGAATGTTTTTGTTGATATGCATGGGAAAGTAGACAAACCTATTTCTACCATTTCATTTGAAAATGTTCTCAGAACTGAAGAAATAGAGCAAGAGCATCAAACACTTATGAATCAGGCTTGTCTCCTATTTTTGTTCATTAAGAAGAAATGTTTTTTCATGGTTTTCAAGATCCCGTGGCCATCCTATTACAATCATCATTGAAGGAGGAGTTTATTTCATTCATAAGCTCAGATTTTGGATTCAATTTTTTCTTTCAGCTGCCATCTTTTACATTTGTTTGTCTTCTTAAGAAAAATGGGAGCAAAGGAAAACCGAGAAGCCAATTGCTTGATTGGCTGCATTGGTACTTTAGCATCACTTGATTGAGTATTCATTTCAACATTTTTAGGGTAGGTAGGGGTGTGCGAATAAGCTTGTTGGTCAAGCATTTTTCAGTTTGGATTTCCAGTATTGTGTACAGTCAGATTTTAGCAATGTATTCAGTGTTCAGTATCCAGTTGAGAGCAGTGTGAAAAGTTTGGTTTTCAATAGACACTGATGATAGGTCGGAGCAGGGTATAGACACATGTTTTGGGAGCAACCCAATGGATCAGGCAACATATCTACGAGTTCTTTGCTACCTCACAGGGAGGGTAGCATCCCCAGTTGGAGCCTATGTTATCACTTGCTAATTTGCATTTATTTTTTCCCAAAGCTATCTTTTTCACCAGCTTCGTTAAGCTCCCATCACCTAAATCCCTCACTCAACTGATCATCCAAAATAGTCATGTCCTCCATGAGTCAAAAATTTGGAAAATATTCCAAACCTATATCTAGTCTAAATGCTTATCTAAATCCCCGGTTCCATCACTTCATTCATTTTTACCCTTATTTTCATATTCTTGTTGAAAATAAAAAAATATTCCTTTTATTAAGAACCCTTATCCCATCCACAAAGTCATGTGTTAAGCCTCATATGCCCAAAGTCCTTAGAAATTGGAAAAATCATTTATTATTATTAATATAAATATTTTTATATTAAAATATTTATATTAATATTTGATCCAATATTTAATTTATGGCATTACGTCAAATCATGGGCATGAATCTCGATTTATAATCTGGAAAATTCAAAGAGTGGATGGAGGGAGCACATACATATCATGCATAGAATTAACCCGGAGGTTAATTATGCGAAGACTCAAAGAGTGGATGGAGGGAGCACATACATATCATGCATAGAATTAACCCGGAGGTTAATTATGCGAAGACCAGCCGTGTCATTATGTGATGAATGTCGGGGAGAAAAGTAGTTTGAATTAAACCACTCCAGCTCAAGCGTGATATAATAAATGCACCATTTATCATATAGTTTATGTGCTACATATTTCCCAGGAATGCATTTCAATAAAAAATATGGAATTTCCAATAAAAGAAATTCTTCCTCACGATGAAATTGTTGTTTTACAGAGGTAAAATTCACATTTTACAAATCAAAGAGATTAATGTTTATTTCCATGGAAAATAATTAAATGGGAAGATGCACGTGAAAGAAAACTTGGAATTTTTTTATCCAAAGGTTTTACATAAGTAAAAGAAGTAGATAAAAAGTATTTTACCAAAGATGGTAAATTGGAAAAAAACATGACACAATAAATGTTTTTCACAATGAAACCGTAAATTGGAAAAAAACATGGTAACAGTAAATGTTTTTTACAGTGAAATGATAAATTGGGAAAAACAAGACATGGTTTCCAAAACCACGGGAAGCAAACAAATAAATGGTTTTAAAAACCACATGCATGAATTAAATTATAGAAATTTAATTCTACAAGATATAAAAATATTTGGGAATTATTTTTATTTCAAATATTTAATGAGAATATGGATAAATAGAATTAGATTTGAAGGAGTATAAGTGACATTTCAAAGAGAACGTGGCAGAGGAAGAAGCTGGAGCGTCAGAGGAATCTGCAGGGATCATGAAATGTTTTTCTGAAAACTATCATTTGTAATCATTGTAACCAGTTTTGGAAGCTGAAACGTTTCATTTCAGTTATTGTAACTGGTTGCACACTGAAGGAACTCGAAATTGTATAAATGATAGAGGTTCCGAATGTATTAAGTGTGGGCAGAATTGCAAGGGCACAATTCTGGTTGTTCTGAACTCCATTGTAATTTTCTGGGGATGAATTGAATAAACATGCAGAAGCTTTGAAGTCTCTATGAAAAGATTCTAATGGTGGTGATATGAGTTTTGTCTTCCCTCATTGTATGTATTTCCTATTTTACTTAATTCCATTTTCATTTTCTTCTGTTTAAATTGGATAGTCAAAGGCCCATAATTCATCTCTTGATGCTCTCGGCTGAAACAATTTGAACTGTGTGTATTTCTTCCTAACTAATTCATAATTCATTTTAGTAATGCTCTGATGCAGTTATTTGTTATCTCTTTCCTCTTACACTCTACTTAATATTATCTACAACTCTGATTCATTGCCTCATTTAGCCTTTATCCTCTGGAGAGTTCTATTAGCCAGTCAATGTTTTCATTCGTTTTCAGAATTTTGACTCCATAGCCCTGAGTGTCCCTCCCCTTCCTTGCCAACAACTTTATAAAACCCCCCAAAACAAACCAAATATAGCCATCGATTTCCATAGATATATCAAGTGACACGAGAGATCCCTCTCCGAGTTGAGAAGGCTAGTGCCCAACTCTAAAGTAGGTTGAAAAAATTACCTCTGTCGTTTGTCTATTCATTCGGACAAAATTTATAGAGTGCTAACATTCTGGCGCCGTTGCCGGGAACGAAATTGAAAAATCTTCCCTGGGAAAAATGACTTAAAGCTTTAGTTTGATCCCTGAGGGCGCCAATGGATCAAATACCTTATTGGTTGAGATTATTTTTATCCTGGCGACTCCGTTACTCAGAGACCAGTTGCACCACACCATGTGAGATAGAAATCCTGGCTCGTAATAAAATCCACACTAGGAAGAACCCAGACCCAGAAGCTGCAATCTCTGTGTCTGAACCTGAAAAGATTGTACGTAAAAGAAAAGAAAATCCAGTAACCCCAGTGTTGCGTCCAGACTAATATCTGTCTTTTCCCAAGGACAGAGTGACTAGCATTGAATACATCTAGTTTGATGTAAAATTTGAGCAAATCCCATTCAGAACTAAGTCTGAATCTTTTTGAAGCGAGACCATCTTTAACGAAAAGAGATTCCAAGATTTGATTCTAGCCACATCTGCCAGGCTGTTAGTGATCCCCACTCAAAACCAATAGCCACTCCGACCCCTCACAACAACTATGGCAACCGGATTTGCTCCCCTCGTACTTCCTGCTCAATTACATGATTTGCCTCAAGATTAGAACCTAAGGATCAAACTATATGATGTTGAAGGTAACATATCATCTCAGAAGCATCTAGATTGGTTTAATGATTTCATAGACTTGGAAGAGGTGGAATTTGAATATGTGAAGATGAGGCTGTTTACAAAAAGTCTTGCAGGAGAAGTGAGGAAGTGGTTTAGAGCCCTTCCACCAACTAGTATCGAAAATTTCAAAGCTTTTGAGACAGGCTTCCTTGCAAAATGGGGGGATAAGAAAAACCCCCTTCAGTTGTTGACCTAGTACAACAACATGAAGAGATCACTCGGCAAAATAGTGCAAGATTTTTTAGCTAGATTCATCAAGGTCTATAATGCAATTCCTATTGAGGTAAAACCCCCTCCTAAAGCTGCTCAGCTTAGATATGCTGATTCTTTTGAAAGTGACTTTGCTTTATTATTAAGAGAATGCAGATCTGCCACATTAGATGATATGATGACCAATGCCATAGAGGTCTAAGTGAACCTGACAGCTTCAGGGAAGATGAAAACTAACTCTGGCAGGGACACAAACATAACTAAAGATAAATCACAACTTTCAACATCACAAACATTAGAGGAAAGGTTTGAGGCATTGATGGGAAACATGGAAAGAATGATGGAAATAATGGCTCTGGGCAACATAGCTAACCCTAGAGAATAGGCTAATGGTCCACCCAGAAATCCAAGGAGACCAGCAATTCCACAGATTAGACAAAAAGAGCAAAGGAATCAGGGGGACCAAGAAAATCAAGCAGATCAGACAAATCAGGGAAATCATGGAAATCAAGGA
>WSFP011426882.1:0-22181 GCA_009831015.1 Picea engelmannii
AATTGATCGTCCACTGAAGAATACTCTTGAGAGACTTATTCACAGCTTCAACTTGACCATTCTCTTGTGGGTATTAAGGTGACGAATGTTCTTGCCTCAACCCAAGATTTGATGTTAAATCGTACATCATTTTGTTTTGGAAGTGACTTCCATGGTCAGTGACAATCTCCTTCAGGATGTTGAACCTTGCTACTATCTGGTTAAAAAGAAAAAGAGTCATTGTTTCGCCATCATTGTTAAATGTTGGCATAGCCTCGACCCACTTTTTGAAGTAGTCTACCACTACGATGATGTAACGATGCCCCTGGCTGAAGCTGGGTGACATGTAGTAAAGTCAATTCCCCACTTGGTGAAAGGACCAACAACAATGACAGGAAACATGGGAGCAGGATGTGCCCACATCTTCCGAGAGAAGATCTGACACGGATGGCACTTCTTGACCACCTCAACACAATCCTTGATTAACGAGGTCCAAAAGTAACTGAAACGTAGAATCTTTTGGGTTTTTACCAACCTAGACAAATGACAACTACATGCTCGAGTGTGGCATTCGTTCAAAATGAGCTCTGCTTCTTCGTGGATAAGGCATCGACAAAGAATTCAATCTTCTCTTGATAGTCTTCAAGCTTCCTTCCTTCAAAATGTTCCACATGTCATCAAACAACACCCTCACCACCAAACCCTATCCCTCTAGGTGACGTCAAGCCTCCAAAGGTGACGTTTTTCATCTCTTGGGAAAAATGTTTGGCATGTAAGGGACAAGTCATTTCATCCATGATGTCTTCTAGGTCTCCAAAGGTAAGTCTCTATCATCTGACACGTGGGCCGTTGGAAACCAACCTATGGGCTTCAAGCCCCATGGAAGTGCAAGATAGGCTTGTTCTTACAAAATTATTCACCAGTTAGGTCCTGCAAAGACAAATAAGCACGCCCTCCAAGGATCTCAAGTCATAATATCATGGTGAGTAAATAAAATCAATAAATGAGTCACCTAAGCATGTGCATCAAATATTATTTGGTCAAATAAGTAAGTGCTCAAAGACATTATGCAACTTTCCAAGCTTCGGTATGGGAGGGTTGACGAGGTGTCCTATTGAGTAGATCTTTCCCTAGGTCAAGGAGTGTTTCCCAAGTGATCCCTCTCTAAGCCATGTGAAGTAGATGAAGTGGTTATGAATCAAGACTCAATGGGAATGGGGTTCATGACCTATAAGGGGTTGTAGTGTCTCATTCATGGGTGCCTTTGTAGAGGATGTTTGGCATCTTTGTTTGCAATGCACTTTTTCCAAGCCTATCCTCTTGCCATTTTTTGTTTCTTTCATGTTTTAAAGAATGAGTTGCATGCCACTATCCTGGTGTTGTGTCGAGATAATGACAGTGTCACTCACAAATACCTTGCGGAAATGAGAAGGTTGGCTTGCGATGATACCCCCTTTCTCTCAGTTGTGTAACTAAGAGCCACTACCCTGGCTTGGTGGCTAGATGCTTGTAATTTCATACCATTAGATACCCATGATCATGATAGGCTGACTCGTGATGAGACCTCCTATCCTCCAACTAACCCCCTAAGCATTCACTATCACTTATTCTTGTGGGTCCCTCTTTTCTTACATAGAAGCATTTCATTGCTTTCTTAGGGGATCCCTAGGCGAAGCATATGGAAGGTTTATATATAGGATTTTCTGTTCTTAGCCAACAAAAATCCCTTTGGGACTTCATCCCCTTCTTCCCATGGAATGAGGGATAACCCCTTCTTGGGTCAATATACCCTAAAATCCCAAGAGACAAGGAAATGGGGGGTTTTAGGTGATGGAAAGTGGTAAGTATGGCTGAGAATGGTACAATGGCTCTTCAAGGGAGTTCCTAGTAGCAAACCCATTCTCGAGGGAGACCACTTACTAGGGCACAATGTCAACCACCAAGGTGAAATGGGGAAAAAGGAATAATGTCCAAGCATATGTCATGAAGTCTAAAGTAGTCTAAGATACCACATAGTCAAAATGCCTCAAATATTGAAATGACACTCACCATAATACCTGAATTGTACCTCATGGAGAAAGGCCTAGTGCCTCTCGGAAGCTAGCTGGTGTGGTGGATGCCATCCTGAAAATCCTGACATCTTTAGTGGTGAGAAGGGTTTCCATCTATGCAAGTGGACATTGTTGGTCTTGTAGTCTCTCGACACTCCATATCTGCAACCTGAGGACCTTGAGACATGATCTCCTTAGTTATCCCACAAAATGGGGATAAAATCTAGCTCCTACTTGGGGACATGTGCTCGCCGTAGAGGGCACGAGAACCGCAACATCTCCTAGTAGACCTGTGCCTGCCAAAACTCAGACAAAAACATCAAAGCATCTAGGGTGGTGCTATCACCCTTCATCCATATACATAAAAATCCAAATGAAAACTAATCTAGAAAAGAAAATTTTGGCATTTAAAAAAAAAAATCTAAACTAAAGATGAAATCAATATGCTAGAGAAAAATGGAAATGAAATGAATCTAAACTAATATGAGAAATCAAGATGAAAATTCAAGGAAATAAAGATGACCTACCTACTTACCTAGGGCCTGGGCCTTGGAGAAATCAAGTGTTGCCTTGGAAATTATTTTTGAGGAGAGATCCATTCACCAGTAGTAGAATCCTCCTCCCTCATGCCGTGCATAATTAAAAAGAGTCTGGGCTAGATACTTCCTCTATCTTGTAGGGCCCTAACCAAATACTGACGAACTTTTGATGGATTCTTGTTTTTTCTCTCCTGTTGTCCCACACTAAGACTTGGTCCCCTTCCTTTAAATCTCTTTGCCTTTCCTTTCGATCATTTTTTCCTTTCACGCTTTCTTGATTCTTTGTCATTTGATCAAAGGCCATTCTTCAAGTTTCATCCAATTCCATGAGCTGATCAATTCACCTTTGCAATGCTTCTTTATCTGTAACAAATCGTTGGGATATTTGTAATGCTGGAATCTGGAGATTTGTAGGAAAGACAGCTTCTAAACCGTACACTAACTCAAAAGGGGTCTTTTCGGTGGAGTTATTGGTAGTTGCGTGGTATTCCCACAAGGCATACTTAATTTTTTTGTCCCAACTCTTCTTGTTTTCCCCAACAATCTTCTTCACAATGTTCATAATGTTTTTGTTGTTGGATTCTGCCAAACCATTTCCTCAAGGGTAATAATTTGAAGAGTGTGATAAAAAAATCCCATACTTGAAGAAAAATTCATTGAGCACCATTGAGCTAAAGGATTTGGCGTTATCGGTGGTTATCTTAGCAGGGACACCGAACCTAGTAATAGTATTTTCCTCGAGGAACTTCATCACAACTTCTTTTGTTGATTTTTTTGTTGGGACAACTTCCACCCATCTGGTGAAGTAATCAGTGGCAGTCAAATTCCATCGATACCCATTACTAGAGTTGTCCTTGAATTCACCAATGAAATCCAATCCCCATTATTGAAAGGGTGCTTCTACAATGACTGGATTAAGGAGAAGGAAAGGAAGGTGTTGTTTGTTGGTAAAAAATTAGCATGGTATACAAGATCTAACATATCGATTGTTGGAGAAAATAGTGGGCCAATAGTACCCTTCCATCAAAATATTATGGGCAATGGTGCATGCTGCAAAATGGCCACCACAATGCCCTAAATGAAGGTTGGTCATTAACTTGTCAAATTATTCTTTATCAACACATCTGAGGATTACCCCATCTGGGTTCCTCCACCCAGGACCGTTCTCTGTTAGGAAATACTTTATATCTTTGAGTCTTAGGGATATATTTTTTTTTTTCCACCAAATGATCAGGGCAAGTGAGGTTTTTCAAGTAATAAATGATATATGATTCATTGTTCTCAATCTCACTTATGATAATGTTGACTTGTTCCTTCTCTCCTACCTCAATGGCCTCTTGATTACTTTCTATTATCATATTTTCTGATCCTTTCTCTTTAATTATCTTGGTTGGTTTAATCTCCAAATCCTATTCTTGTATTTTTGAAACCCACTTTCCTCTTGATCCAAGGCAATCTTGTTGTGATAAAACATATTTTACAGTGGGGTAGGGGACGAAGAATTTGATCTTGTTGTATCCTACATAAGTTCGAAAGTGTTTGAGAGACTTGAACAGAGCGTAAGCTTATTTTTCCGTAATGGTGTAATTCAATTCTAAATCTCTAATATTTTTTCTCATGAAAGCAAATGGTTGTTCATCCCCTTGATCATTCTTCTGTAACCAAACCCTTGCAATGGTGTCCTTTGAAGCGAAAGAAAATATGATGAAGTCTATGGAAAAATTTGGGCTAACCAAGACTGGTGCAACAGTTATTGCCTCCTTGATATGCTGGAAGGACAACTTACCTTCACTTTCACATTCGAAACAAACGTCCTTCTTTAGAAACTTGTTAAGGGGTTTAACAATCTCGAGAAAGTTTGGAATGAATCTCCTTATGAATTTAATTTGACCGAAGAAATATTTCATGGATTTCTTGTCCTTAGGGAGAGGGATCTTCTCGATGGATTCAGCCCTGGAAGGGTCTATCATGATTCCATCTTTAGAAATTATATGGCCTAGTAACTTACCCTTGTCAACGCCAAAAATTGATTTCTTAGGGTTGAGAGAAATTCCATACTCCCTAAATATCTAGAAAATAGTTCTTAAGTGATGGATATGTTTTTCCCTCTTTTTGGAGATAACAGTTAGATCATCCTGATATATCTCTATAAATTTCCCGATCAGAGCCCTGAAAGCATAGTCCATGGTGTGTTGAAAAGTGGCCCCTGCGTTGGTCAGTCCAAAAGGCATTCTTAAATACTTATAAGTTCCCCAAGGGGTGGTGAAAGTGACTTTCAGTTGATCATCTTCCTTTACCAATACTTGATTATATCCTGAGAATCCATCAAGCATGGACATCATTTCTGCACCAGTGACCCTTTGCAAAAGATACTCCATGTTTGGTAGAGGATAATTGTCCTTAAGCGAAGCCTGGTTTAAATTTCTGAAGTCTACACATATCCTAATTTCACCAGTCTTCTTCCTTACAATGACTGGATTATACACCCACGATGAATATATGATAGGCTCAATTATTCCTACCTCAACCATATTTTGTAACTCCTTTTGCACCCATGGGGCAACCTTTGGGTTCATCTTCTTAAGTTTATGTCTGAGGTGATTTGTGCTATCAATGAGGGGGATAACGTGTTATATGACGTATTCACGGTAAGCCTTCAGATATTCATAAGACCAAGCAAAGACATCTTTAAACTCTCTTATAAGGGAAATCATCTTTTCCCCTTCATCATTCATTGTTCCTTTCCCAAAATTGATCATCTTTGGGGATTCATTGATTCCAATGTTGATTTCAATGATCTCATCATTGATTTTTCTTGAGGGCTTCCCTTTATACATGTCATTCCGATCAAAAGTGTCTTATAAGGGGACAATACGTTTGGGTAGGGGTCCTTCAGCTCTATCGATGATCTCAATATTGGCCTTTTCGACCAATATATTTGTCTGGGCCTCTAAGAATTCACCCTCATTTTGGAGAATGCGTAGAAGTTGAATTTCGTTATCAAAAAATTGCTAATGTTATAAGTTGTCGGGTAACAAGGGTATGCAATTTACTTCCACCTTATAGAGACTGATTTCCTTGGAAAGTTGCAAGTGGAAGCGGAGACAACAAGGTTTACTGCCAAATGATTCTCTTCCCTAGGGATAGATTAAATGGAGAAGTTGTCAAACTTTTTTATGGTGTCCCACAAGTCATCCCTGTATTGTTTAACTTTGGGTTTTTAGCCATGAATTTTTTGTTAACTTGTGAAATGATTAGGTCATAGTCTCCTCTTATGTGCAGGGTCTTGATGTTCATATCGATGGAAATATTAATGCCTAGGATAAGGGCTTCGTACTCGACGATATTTTTTGTGTAGTTGAAATCAAGTCTGTATGAGAAAAGGGCAGTCTCATTGTCTGGTGATCTTAAGACTATCCCTGCACCTGAGCATGTGCTTGAGTGCGCAACATCAAAATCTAAGCCCCAAGATCCTTCCTTCTTTTCCTCATAAAAAGAAAGGGAGTTTTCCAAAATGAAGATGTTGTCAATTCCTTCTTCCAGAACCTGACGGGTTATATTGACATGATCCACATCACCTTCACTTTTGGTCTTGCTTGGGGAAATAAATTTCTCCTCAACTTTGACGATATCGACTTTTCCTTCTTTGTGAGGCATTCTCAAGGCTTGTTGAATGTGTTGCAAAAACTCCTCTTCAGCCTAGTTTTCTGCTTGTCTCCTTTCAACCTCCAAAATATCATTTGTTGGGCAAGGTGTACTTCTTGGTGTTACCTCCTTTTCTTTTCCCAATAGATTCATCACTCTATGAGCTTCAATTTTGGTTTCCTTTTCTCGTTCCTCTTGTAAGTATGTTTTGACATCAAGGGAAATTTTGGTGGGGAAAAGTCATCAATATGATTAATCTGAAAAGTCTCTTTAACACATTCCTCCTCTTGTATGAGAGAGGAGGTTACGTTTTCTTCTATCTCACACGCTCTTTCTTTCGCTTCAAACAAAGTTGTAGGTCATCTCCCAATTAAGACCCCATATGGGTCTTTCATGGTTGATATGTAAGACTTGAGGATAATAGCCTGGGAAGGGTTTAAGTCCTGACGGAAACTCCTTAAAAGGGTGTTAAACTTATCATTGAAATCCCTTATACTTTCCCATGCATTTATCCTATAGTAGTAGAGTTGATGATAAAGGGATTGACAATATTTGGTCTTTTCAAATATTTTGGTAAAACGTTCCTGAAAAAGGTCCCAATTTGTGATTTCCCCTGGGAGAATACTGTCAAACCATCCCCTGGACTTCCCGAAAAAAGTGTAAAAGAAGAGTCTCATTAGGATATCTTCATGTTGGTCATAAGGTTCTAGAGCGTGGAGGAATGAATCTAATTGATATTCAGTTGTAATGAGATCTTCTCCTGAAAAGGTGGGAAGCCACTCCTTGAAGTCCTTTGGGGTTTTTGTGAGGAGATCCAGGGATATTTGTCATGTCCAAAGCTTTGTATGCATATTTGGCTCACAGTCTTCGTGTAGCACTCAGAGAGGTAGGTACATATGAGAGTGGAGGTGTGGAGGCAGTATGTGAGCATGGAGGCATAAGAGAAGCAGAGGGATAATCATAAGTGGGGGACGACATAGGACTAGAATTTTTGGTTGAAGGATTATGATGTCCGGGAGTGTTGTTAGGGGTCAAATTACACTTCTTTTGTCCCATGGTGGAGTCACTAGAAAATCTTCAGGACGATCTTATCAAAATGTTAAAAAGGTGAGAAGGAAATGTCCCTTGGGTGGAGTTGCCAGGAAATCCAAGGAAGAGGCTTTTGAGATAGCTTTCCAAAGTGTCTTTAGGGTTTGGAATAGGATTCAAAATCCTCCTTGGAAATGGCGCCAAAATGTTATTGCACAAGTTGTAGGTTGGGATAATTGTTCCTTAGTTATCCCACAAAATGTGGATAACAGGTCTAACAATTTCTTCCTCACATCTATTGCAGATTTGTTAGCTGATTTCAACCACTTGGGCCAGCCATTCTAGGTTTTTTGGATCCTTTTTCATCCTTGATTTCATCTTTCTTATTCTTCTTTGTAACCTATGTTTTTTATTTTTATTTTTTTAACTTAAAATTGTGTTGCATAAGCACAAAGTATAGGATCCTCGGGGGTTTATGTGGAGTGTGCCTATGAATATTCTTCTTCGATGTTGGGGAATGATTTCTTCCTTCATTTTATGTTTCATCATCAACCCTAATATGGTCTTGTGTTGAAACAACACATGGGTTGTCTTCTACCATTTCAGAAGATGTGCCCTCCCCTATTGGTTCTTGTGTCTCAACTGAGGAGTTCCATCCTTCAACTAGATCATCCTCCCCTGCTAGTTCCTATGTGTCAGTAGGGTGTCCCAATTCCTCTATTACCGACTCCCCTGCTGGTTCTTGTGTTTTAGTAGGGATCCTTTCTTCCATAATCTCTTTTTCTCCCAATTCCCCTACTAGTTCTTGTGTTTCAGCAGGGGTGGTCAGCCTGGACGAGTGTCGTGTCCTTCTTTTCTTCGGCACAAGCATACCCTTTATCGCTTCGGGTTGCTCTTTCCTTTTTTCTGCTTTTCCTACCTTCTTCTTCTTCTATGTCGGGGATTTCCTGAATTTCCCTTTCTAGGATCTACAAGGGATTTGATGTCCTCAATTCTCATGCTGACTCTAGAGATGCTTGTCCTTCCACAGTCAATGGTGGAGGAGCTGTGACGTTTTCCCATGCATGGTTGGCTTGAAGAAATGCATGCATCACCATGAGCTTGATAATTCCATGGTGAGACAAGAAATATTGAGGTCATTGGGCTCTTTGAATACTGTGAGCCATATTCTATAGGCACTTCCAAAGAAACAATGGCATATTCACGATCTTACGATGCCTGATATGGTGCAACAGTTTCAGGTGGTACCAAAATATGACGCCATGGCGACCTTCGCACATGAAATACTACATAATAGGCTACCCTTTCCCAAAGAGGTCGAATTTCTAACGAATTTTCCACCCTTCCTTGTTAGATCTTCCCCCTCCTAAAAAAACTCTTCTTTTACAGTAGGAGACATTTTTTTCGGGAGAAACATTGTTACCCCTCTCGTGGAAACCCTATCATTGTGGAAATTACTTCATCGTTGATCTCAATTTGGATTCCTCAAACTTGTTCTCTTTCCTCCCTCAGAATCTTTGTGAAATCGAGGGCGATTTTGTCGTTGTACCCCTGGAGTCGTTCAATATACCTACCCATCCTATGTCCTAAAAAACCCTCCAAACCTCTTCATCCGGTTTGACCAGTCCTATGTCTAGTTCTTGGCGGATAAGTGGGCCTCACATGGTTTTTACCCTTACTCTATCGATCCCACTTTCTTAGTTACAGAGGTCTCATAGCACTCCATGAGGAGAAAATGGATGAGATTCCAACTTCACCATCTTTCCAAAAAAGGTAAGTTGGTGGGGTTTATGGAATAATTATGGTTATTATCACAAATTTAGTAATGGCGGTGATAAATCATGTAGTTTTTACAGAGATTTTTGGATGAGTAGGTCATCCTTACGTATATTAACTGCCATCTGGCGTATCACATGGAGCAGTAATGATTACACATGGTGAATTTTTCAGGTCGATCAACTCATCATAAATGCCAATTAAGTGATATGCCAAGTATAAAGAGGGGTGTGTACCTTTTCACACTTACCTTTCACGTCGTATGTGGGTTCACATGGTTCAAGCCTTGTCACGAGTTGTGTTTTCGTGCTAACAGTTTATGTTATGTCCACCTAAGTCATATTGATGACATGTCATCCTGATATTATATCCTTTGATGAGGACATCTTGATGCCGAGTGGTATTACATGGAAGTCAGAGTTGTAGCATCGAAATCTAGTGTAGCATTGAACAAAGTTGCAACATCTGGAGTTGCAACATATGGAGTTGCAACATCTAGAGTTGCAACATATGGAGTTGCAACATCTAGAGTTGCAACATATGGAGTTGCAACATCTGGAGTTACAATGTTTGGAGTTGCAAGATCTGAAGTTGCAGTGTTTGGAATTGCAACGTCTACATTTGCAACATCTGGAGTTGCAGCATAAGAGTTGCAACATCCATAGTTGCAACACTAAATGTTGCAACATCTAGATTTCTATTGTCGATACCTCATTATTTTGTAAAACCCACATTAACAAAGGTTAGAAAAAACTCATTTATCAAACCTTTTATTTTTATTTTTATGATATGTGTTTCTTTCCTCTTCATCCCGGGGTAGATTCTTTTGGCCAAAAAATTTCTAGGTCCTTGTTGGCCTAACCATTACTAACGTTCTTCAAGAAGGCTTCTTTAGATAGTGGCCTCTTGTACAGTCATAGTCTATGTCCATTATCCATTAACAAAGTTCTGTCTTCATCAATAGTATGTATATTCACAGTCTCGTTATTGTATATAGTGTCAATCTCGTATGCTCCCAGTCATCGGGTGCAAAATTTCCCTTTGAAATAATTAAACCTAGAATCGAATAACAAGTCCCAATCACCGATTGAAAATTCCTTTTTTCTTTATTAATTTATCGTGCCATTTAACCCTCTATTGTTGGATGATAGATATTCATTGTAGAGCATCCTATCAAAGATCGTCTAACTCACTAATTTGATGGAGTCACTATTGATGTGCCTTGAACAGGTCCATCCCAGTTGTAGTTTTTTCCTCAAAGTCTTGATTTATTCCTTAATGGATACTGTGGTCCATTTCCCATATACCAAATTGTATGGTGTACATTTTGTGGTATTTATCCATGTGGCTATGTAGGCCCATAATGCATCTGAAATATTATATTCCCAATCTTTGAGGTGGAGTCGGACAATCTTCGTCAAAATATTCTTAAGAATCTTGTTCGTCCCTTCAACTTGTATTTTTTCATATGGATTATATGGCATGGTGACCTTGTTATTGAAGTTGTAGAGTTCCATTATTGCCTAGAATTTCCTTGAAATAAACTGAGCTCCGCCATCCGTGATGATTTCCCTCGGTACCCCGAACCTAGAAAAAATTTGTCTTTATAGAAATTTTGTCACAATTTGATCAATGGTTTCCTGAAGTTGTTTTGCCTCCATCCATTTGGTAACATAATATTTGCATACCAAGATGTAGGAATTATGTCAGGATGGAGGATTAATAGGCCATATTAAGTCTAGGGCCCATTTCTCAAAAGGTTCCACCACCAATTGCATTTGTAAGGGAATCTTGTCTGTCTGCACTCGTTGTCCCATTCTTTGGCAACTATCACAGCTCCTCACATATTCCTTGGCATTGCAGAAGATAGCGGTCTAATAATACCTAATACTGAGTACCTTATACCATTTTCTTTTGCCTAAAAAGTGTACTCTATAGGGCCCATTGTGACATGCTTTCAAGATTTCGTAAATTTCTTTCTCCCTCACGCAGTTCCTAATAACGAATTATGGTCATGTATAGAAGAGACATCCTTCAATCCTAGAATATTTGCCACTTTGTTTACAACCCTCTTCTGCTCTTTTGGTGATAGATGAGGCACAAGTTTTCTTGCAGCCAAATAATTAGTAATATCTACATACCAAGGCATGCTAGTGGATATTGCGAATACATGCTCATCAAGAAAAAGTGTCTTCCACAAGAAGGAGGTTTCTATCTATGTTTAGTCTAGAGAGAAAACCAACCACTGCATTTTCCATACCTGGCCTTTCCACAATGGTCACATCAAATTCTTGTAATATCAATAGCCACCTAGTCACTCTACCATTAGTGATGGGTTTTTTCATTAGATATTTAATTGATGAGTGGTCCATATGTAAAATTATAGAATATCCTCTTATAAAGAGCCATAATTTATTGATGACATAGATTACATAAGGAATTCTTTTTCTATTACCGTATAGTTTAATTCTATTAACATAAGATTCTTGTTGATAAATTAGATGGAATATGGTCCTTGTTTCTCTTGTTGTCTTAGCACTGCCCCAATGGTTGTGTCTGATGCGTCTGTTGATATGTGGAATGACAACGACCAATCTGCCCCTCGTAAAATAGGTGTTGTTGTTAATCTATTTTTTAACTCTTTGAAGGCATCCTAACATTTATTTGTCCAATATAACTCTACATTATTTGTTAGTAACATAAACAAGGGACATACAATCCTAGAAAAATTCTCGATGAACCATCTATAATACCCAGTTTTTCCCAAGAGACTTTTCACCTCTTTTTGTGTAATCGGAGGGGGAAGATCAAATGTTACCTACATATTTGTTGGGTCGACCTGTATTCTGGCAGGGGATATGTGATTCCCTAAGATGATGTATTTTGTCATCATCATAGCACATTTTTCATCGTTGAGGGCTACATTGGTTTCTATACAATTTTTTAGCACATTTTCCAAATTGGTGAGGGTAGTTGTGAAGGTGTCACAGTAGGTAGTGAAGTCATTCATGTACACCTCCATGTTGTCATGTATTAAATAAAAAAATATGCCAAGTATGACCCATTGGAAAGTGGTTGGGGTGCTATATAACCCAAACGGTAAAAACATGTATGCGAATGTCCCCCAAGGACAAGTAAAGGTGATATTTTCTTGGTCTTCCAGGGCAATCTGGACCTAGTTGTACCCACTAATTCTGTCAAGGAACGAAAATCACTTCTTCCCCATAAGTGTGTCTATCACTTGGTCAATAAATGGTAGGGGGGAGTGGTCTTTGTGGCTGTATTTGTTTAATTCCCTATAATCGATGCAAATGCTCCATTTTCCATTTTTCTTGGGGACTATAACGAGAGGAGAAACCCACTAGCTGTCAGAGATGGGGTAAATGAAGCCTACAAAGAGTAATTTTTGTAGCTCTTCCTTCATTATTTCTTTCATTATGTGGTTCATCCTTCATTGTGGCTGGAGAATAGGCCTCAAATCTTCCTTGATGTATATGTGGTGGGTACATAAATCTTGATGAATTCACTTCATGTCCATAGAATCCTAGGTGAAAGCCTCACTATTCCTCTTTAAAACTTCGATGAGTTGCTTCTTTTGTGGTTCAAATAGTCCTCAATTAATGTTTAGGAATTTTCATGGATATCTACTGGCTCAATGAGTGAACTAATGTTCTTGATAGTGGGGGCTTTAGTTGGTTCACAGTTTCCATTAGTGGGAGAAATATTTTCTTGCACCCACTACTCTAAAATTTGTTCCAAATGTGCTTAGAAGATGATGCGGTAGTGGCTAAGAAGTCACTAATTTTTTCATATTCTATTTTATCTCTGATGGCAAGGCACTGATCTATGGTGAGAAACTAGTGGGATACCACGTCATATTGGGGCTTCTGGTTCATGACTTTGTTTGGAAGGAGGGCATAGAGTAAGTTGTTTCTTCGATCCATTGTGGGAAATTGTCATGCTTCCTGACCTGTAGCCAATATAGGCATCGGTAGTTTCCAACCATGTTCATCCTAGAATTAAAGGATAACCTTCTAGGTAATACTTGGGTTGGAGGATTATGAAGTTGGTTGGATATTCCCAGGAGTCTATTGAGATAATGACATCTTCTATAACTCCCTTAGGTTTGACGGTGGATTAGTCTTCTAATTGCAGCACTATGGGAGTTTGTCGAAAACTAACCAGCTCCAAGGCTTCCATAGTTTCTCAGGTCATGATATTGATTGTTGCACCAAGATAAATTAGCTTATTGGGAATATCAATGTAGTTGATCTGGACGTTTACTAGCGGACTTCCTCGATCAAAGTATTTGGTTGTAGTTTCCTTTCCCAACATTAAGTCTGCCAATTTTCTTATGACATGGATAGTTTGGGGGTCTTTATTTTTTATCCCATGTTATCGAAGACATAATTCCTTGATATTCTTGGAGTATATTGGGACATCTTTGACAGCCTAGAAAAGAGGGATTTATACAAAAACATTCTTAAGTTCCCATAGGATGTCAAATTCTGGTTGTGTGGTTGGTTTCTCTAGGTTTAATCACTCAGGATATGGAGGAAATGTTGGTCCTTGATTAATTCGGTTGGGATTTGTCTCGGGAGGTTTCTCTTGTGGAGGATCCTCCTTTTGGGTTTCCTCTTGGTAATATTCAATGGTAACCTTAGGGGTTTGATTATTTAAGACCTTCCCTTATCTTAAGTGTATATCTTGGCACTCTACATGAGTAATTGAGTATGCAGGGAAGGTTGGGAATCCAACAACACAAGTTGGCAGGGTAGGTTGGTTATTTTGGTTAGGGAGTGGTTGCACAAGGAGTTGCGGTCGAGGAGGAGAAGGATTGGTCTATTGTGTAATATTTTGTGGTGGTGGTAAGGTTTGCAAGACTTGTTGGGGACAAGTTTGTTGTGTTCCTACAAAATGATGTTTCTGCCACCCTTGATACCATGGGTGGTTTGGAGAAGGTGAGGGCGTCCATTATGTATTAAGTGCATACCACTTCTAAGTAGGATATTTCATTGAATAATTAACCCCATAAGGATTGAAATAATTAGATTTGTTTGTGTTCGTACCTAAGGGAAGAGGTTGCCATGGTCTCTTTTGGATGATAAGACACAAATTCTCAACTTCCCCATTTTTTTCCTGGTAAGCTACCTTCAATCCTCGAAAGGATGGACATTTGTATGTAGGATGATCCTGTTCACATATCCCACAAATTCCTATATGATCCAATGGGCACTCTCTCTTTGGGTGTTTCTTCTTGCACCTTGGGAGGAATATTGCCAAAGCCTGCTTTTTCCTCCTCTTTCTTCCTCTGTAATTGTAGTGTGTCAAGCTATGAACTTAGGGAGTTGACTATGTTTGTCTTGAAGTATTCCAACATATTATCAATCTCCACTCTAGTGACTCCTCCATTGCTGCTCTTGTGGGATCTTGTCAACATATCTCATGTTCCCTTACTAGTTCACGAGGTACCACGAGAATATCTCTGGCACAAATCACAAATACTTTCATAGGGGAGCCAAGATATCTCTCCCCCACTCATCAAGTTGAGGAGATCAATGCATTCTTCCCTCATTCCCTTAAATAATAATACCTTGAGAGTTTCCCCACTTAACTGGTGTTGTCTTTCCCTCTGTTGATTATATCAGAAGCATTCCAGATAGTCCTCTAAGATTTCTTATTCCCTCTAAGTCATATGAAATATTTCCTCCTTTATGTCCCTATTCTTGTAGTAATATTGATACTTCTTGAGGATTTTTTCTCTCATTTGTGCCCATGAGATGATGTTGTCTCCTTCCAGCCCTATAAAACATCTGAGCGTGGCTCCCTTGAGGGTGGGGAGGAAGAGTTTCAATTTCTTAGTATCATCAAAATAGTCATAGCTTCAATAGAGGACATCGAATTCGAACAAGAACACATTAGGGTATTCATTAGAAGAGTCGTTGAAGTTGGGAAAGGCATAGTGAGGAATTTTTTTCATCTTTGTATCACTATCGACTTCCCAGATGGGGAATTTAAAGGTGGAAACCTCTTCCTTGACCTGATCATGGTTGGCTTCTCTTGCCATTTTGTGGAAGGTGTCTTCAAACTACTCCTCAGCCGATGTAATTAGCCTTGGGATTTCTTTCTTCGGGCAATAATAACTGGATAGTTTGTTGGTGCTTCTGTGAGGAAAAATGTATCCCGCTTGAGTGGAGGATGTTGCTTTGGGAGGACTGACTAAATGGCCTACCTCTGAGTCTGTAGGTCCATACTTAGATAATGAGTTGGTAGTAGGGGACAAATAATGAGGTGGGTCGATCGACTGGCTTGGTCCCTCTCTTGTATATAGTCTCCCTGCAATGTTAGTTTCAGGGGGGGTTCTTTGTTTGAACTTTTGGGTTATGGTTTTTTCTCATTAGCGTTTCACCAAATCATTCAAGAAAAATAAAAAAAACAGGAAATCAATTGCAAAATGAAACATATAAAAAAACATACTAATCCTTTGAAAGAGGGGTTGCACTGTTGACAATTCCCCGACAACGACACCAAAAATTATGGGTGTTCTAATTACCTTTTAATTGTTTCAAAGGGAAACCAAAAAAACAGATCATTTACTTTGTCAAACCATGGATTCACATGTTACTTGTGAATTTTCATGCACTATATATGCCAGGGAAATCGACTCAATCTAAATTCTAATGGTGAAGTTCCAACAAAGGAATGTCTAAGAGAAAGGGATAATATGAACAAACCAAAACAAAGTCACCAAATTCTAAATCACTCAAAAGTAACAAAAATAGGAATTGACTATCTAGAGTAACTAGATGGAAGCAATATGCTATGACACCAGTCTAGGCCTACTGAAAAAGACAGCTAAAATAATTATGCTAGTGAAGCTAGATGGAAGTGATTTGTTGTCACCCTGGTCATGGCGTAATGAAAAGGGCATCTAAACTATTGCAGAAAGGAAACACACATTGGCCAATATCTAATCATGTTGGTGACTATGTTGGAGGTAGCTCACACCCTCTTGTTGTATGACATCAATAAAGACACTTTTCATATAGCTAACCAATTCAAACACCTATGTGATCACACATATGAATTGAAAAGAATATAATTGAATACTATCGAAACCAGAAATGGAAGTGTTACAACATAATATAATTTACCAGCTATGAAAGAGTAATTAAATGAACCCTGCAGACACAATACTTAATCCAAAGAATGAAAATGTGTTACAATATAGATACAATACATAGTACATGTCTAAGAAGGGGGCCCTACCTCCCTAGGAAAGGATCTGGTAGAAAGCTTTAATCATGTACTGGGCTCAAATGCACATCACACCAAAATTATGACCAAAAGTTGCAACAATATATTTCTTATTAAACTGCAAACAGAGTTCGAAAATTAAAATTCATCCTTGAATCTAATTGAGTTAAGCCTTTATATATTTCATTACATTCTCTCTTTAGAAGGTAAATATCTAGGACAACCATGAGGATCTACGATCCTCATGTTGTTCCCAATTTCGTTTAATAATCTACTTGGAATAGGTATGGTGGAGATTCATATGACTTAATCTTCGTGGATTATTTGGATATCAGTTGGAATGGTTTCCTATGCTATTTCCAATTTTTTGCAGTTTGAGTTGTTCGCCCATTCTCCTTTTCCTTGAATTTTATGCCAAAATCCTTTTATCATGGGGTGCTACACTCGTGGTTGTTTCCTTGACATCATTACCATAGCTAGCATCTCGAGATCATGTTAGCACTTTGTTCTTGGGATGTTGTATCATGTTGTCACCATGAAGAAGGCAATGTTTCTTGTCTTGAGTTGCAACAATGAGGATATCATGTTGTGACATCAAAGAAAGGTGTTGTAGCAACGTAGAGGGGTGTTGTAGCAACATGGAAAAGTGTTACAACAATGGAAAGGCATGTTGCAACAACTTGAAAAGGGTGTTGCAACAACTGGGACTATATAGCCTCCAAGTCCTTTCCTATCATAGCAATTATGTTTCATTAGTAAGCAAAAAAAGGTCAATACTCCCTTTTTTACACTAGGAAAACCACTCAAAGTGACATGAATTACAGAGTGACATACCTAAAGAAAAATGCACTAATTATGTTGAAGGTAGAAGTGAAAAGGATGTTAGAGTGACACAAAAAAGGTAATAAAGGCTATGAAAAATATGGTGTTGTGGACACCCATCAGAGAGCAGTGAGAGAAGTTGCAATGTTACCATGATTATGAACAAACTTGTGATAATAGCTTGTTAAACCCAGGAAACCACATAAAATTTTAAGATTTTAGGGCGAGGCAAATCCTTCATAGTTTAAATTTTCTTAGGATCCACATGTACACCATCCTTGCTAACAATACGACTTAGGTACACAACTTTAGAGGCTCCAAAAGCACATTAAGACTGTTTGAGAATTTTTTTTTGCTTAGATAGTAAGTGTAGGACTTGATCCACATGGGCGAGATGGGTATGCCAAGTTTAACTAAAGATGAGGATATCATCAAAGAAAACTAAGACAAAATGACGAAGGAAAGGATGGAAGACATGATTCATGAGACTTTAAAAAGTGGAAGGTGCATTACACAAGCCAAAGGGCATGACCAAGAACTCAAACTGACCCTCATGAGTTCGAAAGGTAGTTTGGGAATATTTTCATCTTTCATATGTATCTGGTGGTGTAATGTACCCAACCTCTAGCTAAGAAACATTACGCATGGAATACACATTAAAACATGAAATTTTCTGCTAATTAAATTCTTGTAGCTTACCAACTACATATCACTCATAGTTTTAACTATTGTCTATTATCATTAAATCTAAATGCATATACAACATAAATAAAACCATGAATGCAAATGTTTAAGAAAAACAACAAACACACAACATTCATATAAAACATTTATACAACAAAATATCATCATAAAAACAACATAAGACTTATTTGTTAATAGTTAACCGGTTGGTTGCATATGAAGGATGAACCTCCCAACCATAGGCATTGTTGTTCATTTCCTCTCAACAATAGGTCACGCCCAAGCTGAGGCTATGAGTCTAGAAGGACATCCATCCCTTCTAGCTAACCACTCTCCACACACAACAACCCCCAAAACCCAAGTTCCAAATTTGTTCCCCATAACCTGCATAACCCAAGGAATGTGATCCCTCTTCACTGCACATATTCCCTCAAGAATTCCCACTTCCCTCTAAGTCTCTAGTGCATCTGGTTGACCAAAAATCCTCCCAACTACTCCATGAGTGCTCACAATAACCTTCACAAGGCTCTTGATCCATTTTCTCAATAGAAAAATGTTTCACATGCCCACAACCCGATTTACAGGCACGCATGCCTCTCTCTTAACATAAAACACAACCAAAAAATGGTTGCCTTCAAGCACAACATGGTTTCTTCTCTTTACAACACTCGTCTCCTCTCTTGCCTCCAAAAATCTACAAGTAAAAACTACTCTCCATGCAAAAACATGACTATCCAAAAACTTCCCCCTTGGCCATACGAATTTCCTCTCCTTGTTTGCTTGCTTGACTTGAATTACACTCTTCCCAAAGATGATTGTACTCATGCCCATGCTCTCAATAAATTTTGGATGTGACTCCTCACACCCACCCTCTTACATGAATTCAATGATTGGATTTCAGAACACTCAACAACAAATAAAAGGTTATACACACTAATAATAATAATAATAATTCAAGAATGTCGATTTGGATTAATACCCATGAAGAATCCACCCTTGGACCCCTCTCTCTTGTGGAATCATACCCTCCCATCATTCTTCATCCCTGTTGTATCGCAACCATCGATTACTATTTTTACTAATTATTTCAATGCACATAATATACCATCTGGCCCCTAGCCATATTAAACCAATATGAGATCTTTTCCCCAACACATTGGCTCACCATCCTAAATCACATTTATACAATTACATTCTAATTCACGGGGATTAAAACTAGGGATGTTACATTCTCCTCCCCCTTGTTTTTGTATTTTCCTTAATGCACAACACCCTACAAGTGTACGTTCATTTTACAATTCCGACTCCCCAACCATTAATCAACGTATAGGCTCTCTGGTCCAAGATCATACATGCATTCTCATCTAAACAAAATTATATATGCTCTTTGGCCCAAAATCATAGATACATAGGAACATTGGTCCAAAACATATACATACATAGGCACTCTGGCCCAAAAACCATAGATACTTAGGCTCCCTGGCCCAAAATGCGTAAGATAATTTCACAATTCATCATTTTGGCAACAATTCAAACTAGCAGTTATTCATTTTTCGAGGCCTACACCGCCTTTCTCTAGCTCCAACTACAATATTCTTCATGCTTTTGTTAGTTCCCACAACAATTCCAACCAACACACTCTCGTTCCCCTCAACCTGCACAACCTAATGAAGTGTACCCCCTTCTTTACATTGCATACCCTAATCTTGTACCATTTCCCTTCCAGGGTTCCAACACAAGGTCAGACATGAAGTCTCTGAGTTGTGGCTTTAGGAACTCCAGTTGCAAAATATTTTATACTTTGTTGATTCCCACAACAATTCCAACCAACAAACCCTCATTCCCCTCAACCTGCACAACCCAAGGAAGTGGAACCCTTCTCTACATTGCAACCCTTCAGGCTGTACCACTTCCCTTCTAGGGTTCCAGTACCAGGTCGGACATGAAGTCTTTGAGTTCTGGCTCCAGGAACTCCAGTTGTGATAATGGAATCTCCAAATTTCAAATAGTTTCAATTGTGACTCATGCACAACACCTTACGCATCTCTGGGGGAAAGAAACTACACAACATGACATATAATGTCATGCAATTTCCCATATCAATTAAAATTGCAATCAACTTAAACATATGTAGTGACGATGACACATACACAGAAAAACATCCATATCCATTCACATAAAAACACAAATGAAAAAACTTCATTCAGGCACAACAAGCAAAAATGAATAAGGAAAAACTTAAAACGTATTAAACAACAATTAACCCATCTTTCAACATAATTAACATAGTGAATAAAATCATTTATTCATATGATTGTTGTTCTATTTCACGAGCAACCACAAAAGGAATTCAGCTCACTTTTGTTTTTCTAACACACCCTTATTATTCTAGCCACCATGTCATATACATTCTAGAGTTCCCTCCCCTTTTCCATCCTCAACCTCTAGGCCTAGGAACCCCCTTCACTGCTACACAATCCCTCAAGCAATCCATCATTTTCCAAGGTGTTCTTGCGCAAGGGGAGCGCCAACTCACTACCATAAATTTCACTGGAAATTTGTAACTTATGGAAATCCGAGGGTTCCAGTGTCACACAAATATCCTTCTTTTTGAGCTTTCCAAATTTATTAGCCACAATCTCATATGTATCACACACATGCATTCATCATGAGATATCACCATAGCAATTTTATATATTAATTTCCACTTTGGTTTTACATTTACGAAAACTAAGTTTCCCAAGCACGGGTTTTCTTCTCAAGACGTTTTGCTCTTGCAACAAGAAGCATCAGTCTTCCTTATGGGCTTACACCATTTCCATGTCCAAGACCATTCTTCCTGCAAATTTTCTCACTTCAATTCAGCCAAACAGATTGTTAGCATATTATAATAATTTGCAATCATTAATTTCTCAAATTTATTCCATACAAGGAAAATAAAATTTCCCATGCATGCGATTTCTGCTCATTATGTTTGACTCTTGCAGCTGTAGATGTCAGTCTCCCTCATGGACTTACATCCATGTCATATCCAAGACCAATCTTTCTACAATTTTTTCTCAATTTTCTTGCAGCCAAACAAGATTGTTAGCACTCTTGCACATTTTCAGAAGTTCATGAAATGATCACATAATTGTAATTTACAATCAATTCAATCATTTCCATCCATTATTCACTTTAAAAATGGAATCCAACCATTAATCATATTATCTAGAATGAAACTATAATTGATTGCAACATATGCATTCAGTCCATGAAGTGATTTTCAAAATTATATTAATTTATAAATTCCATCACTTCCAACTATTATTCATATTTGTTAGGAAATGAGGAACACTTCCACGCTAAACCTTGTAGAAGAGAGGAAGACAGATTTAATCAAGAAAGTAAATGACAAAGCAAACACACAATACACAAAGATTTTACCCTGTAAACCAAAACTGGGAAAACCAACATTCTTTGAGCATTGTGCTCTCTTGTTGTCTTATTCATTCAGATTAAAAGGTTACATGTCTAACCTTGGTCCACACCTAATACATGATCGACATCATACCTTCTTGTTTTACACAAGAACAACCTTGTATCCAATTTGGCTTACATCTACATGACCAACAACCTCTACAGATTGGATATTCTATGATTATCGATTGATTAACCTTTACAACATTACAACATGCCTTCTTTATAGGCTTTACAGTGGGAAAACCCCTAAGGAAAAGGTGTCCAAAAATAGTTACATGTCCACGCAAATCATTGGCTACAAATCCCGCGAATCTCGGGATTTTGTTACAATCGACTACCAAATCATATTACCATTTGACTACCAGACAACCTTCATTCGGTCTTTAGTCAGTTGCCACACACCCTGTTAGGTATCTAGAGATGTAGTGGGGGGCCCAGAGGGCCCATATTTATAATAGTAGAGGTCATTCAATGTAAGGTGGACTAGGTCCACTATAGTATTAAATAAGGCCCACTATGGTAGTTAGATATAATAAATGTAATCTCAAAATAAACCCACAATATCAACAAGAAAAAACCAAACCATTCACCAAAATATTGAACACAAGAAATAGTCAAAACCCTTGAGGTAGGGTAATACCATATATTAATCCTTAAGGAATGATAACACTCCTCAAGCAATGCTTGATTCATTCACAATATTCTTCACTATGCTTCAATACATTGCTTACACTTCTTTATATAACATTTTCTATCTTCTAGGAACATTCTAGAGAAAGAATATTCTAGAAATCCTATTTATTATATCTAAGTACCATGATAGTGGACCTTATTTAATAATATAGTGGACCTAGTCCACTTACATTGAATGACCTCCACTAATAATACATAACCACATTCCCATTGGGTACCTCCCTAGGTATACTACATTCCATCC
>WSFP011426883.1:0-22181 GCA_009831015.1 Picea engelmannii
AAAGGGAAAGAACAATCTGTCTGCCGATGATCAGTGAATGAATTGAAAATATCTCACCTTGATACCCTTGGATTGTCCACCCTTCGAATTTGTAGAATTGTTACGTGCCTTGCCTTTATTAGTGAAACGCACGTAATTGACTCGCGACTATGTTTTTTTTGGGTATTATTTCCAGAGAAGATTGTCAACTCAAAGCCAAGGACCAGTCTGCCTTATTGGTATTTTGCACTAATCAAAATATTAAAAATTTACATTTCCATGCGGAATACAGTTTGGCACATGACAAACAGTGCCTTTCAATTAAAAGTAAATACACCCCACACAAACATACATTCCTGCAGGCAACCAATAAATAAAGTTTATAAAATTTGAATTTGAAATAGGTCACCACAGTCATCATTAGTATCGTGTGGGATAAGGGTTTGTACACACCGTATTTATTGGAGCAGCATCTTTCCAGTCGATGTCCTTACGCGGGACAATTTGTGGAAGTTGTCATTGGCATCGTTATGTTCCTCTACACTTGGTCTAAGGGTAATTTTAACTCCAAACTAGGGTTACATCTATAAAGTATCTCGAAGGATTTTAAGAAGAGGGAAGAAATTTAAGAGACTTTCAAGGCATCATTGAAATAATTACATGTTAGTTTTAAGAAACTAGGGTTACATCTATAAAGTATCTTGAAAGATTGTAAGAAGAGGGAAGGAATTTAAGAAACTCTAAAGGCATCATTGAAATAATTATATATTAGTTTTAAGAGAGTAATAAAACAATTACATCTATAATGTTTTGAAATAATTACATATTAATAGGGGATTTTAAGAGATTAATGAAACAATTACATTTATAAAGTGGAGGGGAAATTACATCTATAAAGTGGAAGTGGATAGTATAGTAGAGGATTTTAAGAGAGTTCCAAAGGATTATTATAAACTTGAATGTTAGAAATTTATTAATTTTTTATGTGGTATATATTAATTTAGTAGGTTATTTTAATCAGTTGAATGAATCATTTTAAAGGTGAACTTTGTCACGAAGTTTAAGGCTCGGGTTTGGCTAAAGTTTGAGCTTGGACCCATGAATCACTAACCCCTAACATTTAACTATTATCCCACTGACCATTAACAACTAACTCACTAACCACAACCCATCAATCCCTTAACTACTATCTCACTCATTGTTAACCCTATAACCCCCTAATCCCTAATCCACTAACCCTATTACCCCAAGGGATGACAACTTTTAGAGGTACCCTCATAAGGGTGTCATGTTGTTGATCGGATCATATATGAACTCCTTGAAATCGATCTGAGAGAAAACCCTAAAGCGCTCGGCTCTGGTTCTCAGTGGAAGATGGCGGCTCAGGTAAGTTCCTTCGTGCATGTCTTCCCCTTTTGGTTCACGTGATGGGTTTTGTTTTGGTCCACCAAATCTCTTTACAGTCTGGTTCTATGCCTCATCTGGTTGGACTTAGCACAGAGCTCAAGGTCAATTTTAATGGAAGATGGCATCAAGTTGTCAGTTCCCTTTTGGATCCTTCCCAAGTTTTGCTCATACAAGATCGAACCCCAAGGCAGGCTGACGTTGGAGGCATCGGATCGGACGGCTCTAGGCTATCTCCTAGAGTTTTTGCGTACAAATGGAGAACAACGAGACAGATTATGGATCTGACGGCATGGGCTCCGAGAATATTTTCATTACAAATGAAGAATTCTCCAACATGCAGCGTTTAAAGAAATACATTGATATGACGCCCCTTGAGTCGTTGGATTCGCCTTACAAACTAAATCCTAAGGTATGTTGTCCCTCTCGAGGTCTCGCTTTCAAGGAGGCAAGTTTACATCCTCTTTCCACTCCCATAAGCTCTCATTTGAATGGTTTTGTGTCGAAGGCCAAGGTGACAGGTCTGAGAGGTGTTTCTTTTGTATCAAATTTACATGCAGGAAGGGTGGAGAAGAAATCCCCCTATAGCTTGTAGTGAAGATGATTATCCCTCCCCCTCGTCTAATGTTAATAAAGAAAGAAGTCTCAGAAAAGCTAAATGTTGGAACGTACGTAAAGAACACAGAAGAATGGTGGTCGGGGATGACATTGGAGTCTGCGATATCTCCAGGTTGCTTGGCAAAACAGTGGTGGGTAGATTTTGTGGGAAAATTGTTTCTTTGCCAGTGATCAAAGGCTAGTTGGAAAGCAACTAGAAACCAATGCTGGGGTATTTACTAATTTTTCATACATTGGCCAGAGGTTGACTTTGCTTTGAATTTTTTTTGCAAGAGGATATGTCGGAAATCTTCGGCCTCTCTTGGGGTTGGGGACCTTCTGGCCTTGTGTTGAAAGAGTGGTCAATCTCTTTCGATCTCGCTTGAGAGTTAATGTCACCCGCCAAGGTTTGGGTCATTCTAGCAAACCTTCCACTGTTTTTTTGGTGCAAAGAGATTCTTCGAGCAATTGGGAACATTATTGGAGTTTTTGTGGGTCTTGAGTCGGGTTGGGACTCCAAAATAGATCGGCGTTCAGCATGGCTCCAAATATAAGTTGACTTGCATGAGGGACTTTACGATGAAATTGAATTAGTGTGGGGAGATTTCTCAGTATCCCCTTCCGATGTTTCAGTTTCCATGTTGTTGGCCATCTTTAGGCTCAATCCATTCAGTCCCCAACTCATTTTCCTCCATTTGCAAAAGTATGGAAAATAAAATTCAATGCAACTAATTCGAGATCTTATTCAATAGTTGCAGAAGAAGGATTAGACTCAAAGAGTCAAAAATTGCCTAGGCGAAGCCCACTAAAAGGAAACACGAACAAGGAGACATCAAGCCACCCGGGTAAGAACTTTAGTTTAAACTCTCTTGTTTTATCCAAGAATGAGGATTCCATAGAAAAGAAATCTCATGAATTGCAAAATTCAGTGTGCTCCCATCTCTCCCCCATTATTATGGCTCCTTCTCATTGTTGTGTTGATTCTCCTCTTTTGAAATCGCCCCCTGACGCGACTTCTCCCTCTTCTCGTAATTTGCATGCACGCTCTTCTTATCCATCCTCTTCGTCCCTTCAAAAAATCCAATTGGTAGTCAAGTGAGACTACTTGTTACGTTCTAAAGTCAAATTAGGTCCGGTGCTCGAACAATCGGGCGGTTTAGCCCAGGATTCAGCTCCTTGGAGTCATGCTGGGAGGAAGTCTAAATTTACATTAGCTCAGTCACAAGCAAACAAATAAATTCAAAGCGGAAAATAGTATATTATTCTTGGGGCCCTTAGAGCAGGCAAATCCCTCTTTAAGGTTTCAAAATGAAAATCCTCTCTTTCAACGCGTGTGGAGTCGGGGGTGATCCTAAGTTGCAAGCCCTCAAGTGTTTGTTTGCAGTGGTAAATCCTGATGTCTTGATTATACAAGAAACAATGTGTAGTGGCATTAAAGCATAAGTTTAAGGTGTTAAATTTGGTTTCCCTTCCTTCATGCATTATAATCCAAGCTATGGATGGTTGGCTCAATACATCGTTCAAAATCTACAACGTTTATGGTCCTTATGTTAATCGAGGTTCGTTTTGGGAAAATCTTAGTGATTCGAACAAGTTTAATTCTGGAAATATAATCTTGGAAGGGGATTTAAATTTCACATTATCATTCGCAAAAATTCGGGTTCAAAACCCTCGTTAAGATTCGTTGGAATCATACTTCTCTAACTGGATGGAGAAGAACAATCTTATAGACTTAGCTCCGAAGAAGCTTTCCCATACGTGGTGCAATGGGTGGAAAGGGACTGGCATGGTTGCTAAAAGACTAGATCAGTTTTTTATTTCAGATTGCATGATTGAGAATCAGTGGGTTATTTTCTCAAGAGTGGAAGTCGAGGGTCTCTCAAACCACTATCCAATTGTTCTAGACATATCCAATTCAAGTTCTCGGAGATCTTTGCCAATGAAGTTTAACCATGAGTGGTTAAAGAATAATCATATGTTAAAATGGTCACAGAAGTGTGGACATCGTTAACGGAAGGGGATGGTCAGGCTTTCATGCAGCAATTTGCTTCAAACTTGGGTACCATTAAAAGAAAGACAATTTTATGGGTGTAAGAACATAGGAAAAAGCAAACGACCGAAGTTGCAGAGTTGCAGTAAAATTTTAGGAGTCTTATAATAGAAAGAGAAGCCAATTCTTTATTGGAAGAGGAAATTGCTCGTGTGAAGGAACTTTCCATCAAAAAACAAGATTTTTTAAGGAAAGAGTAGTCTTTTTGGAGACAAAAAATTAGGGTTGTATGGATTCAGGAAGGTGACAATAATATTGATTTTTTTCACAAGTTCGCAAGTTTTTGTAGAATGAATAACACCATATGGAAATGAAAAGTGCCAAAGAGGAGACGGTAACTGGTTTTGAGAAGGTTGCACAATTTGGAACAGGTTCGAAGATTCAATCTATAAAAAATATTTAGAGCAATTCTATCGAGCCACAGAAATGCAAGTGAATGATGATAAGTTTGTTATTCTAGACAATTGACTATCCAAAGAGATTGCCAACGAACTGTTAGGAAGTCTTTCGTTGAAGCAAAGTGTTCTCGATGATGGAATCAAGTATTTGGGTTTCATCTTGAAACCAAATGACTATGCATTTAGGGATTGGCTCTAGCTATATGTCAAAATTCCAAAAAGGATAGGATCATGTGTGCATCGTTGGTTGTCAAGAGGTGGTAGGTTGGTTCTATTGAAATTGGTGCTTAGCAACATCCCGGTTTACTGGGCAACAATAGCGAAAATTCCAAAAGGACTAATTCACAAAATTAGAAAAAAAATTGCTTTCACTTTTTATGGGTAGGAAATTTAGAGAAGCGCCAAAAATCCCTCTGGTCAAATGGTCATGTCTGGCCATGCCAAAAGAATTGGGTGGATGGGGAATTAAGAACCTAGTTTGGTTTTGTCAACCTTTGGCAAAAAAAAATTATTTGGAGGTTTTGCATAATTATATGCTATGGGGTAGAGTCATGGCTTCCAAGTATTACCCTAGAAATTAAGCAATCGAGTGGATCAAATTCCCCCTAAAAAAATTCTCAAAATGCCTCGATTTTGTTGCAAGGATTTTGTAGAGGCATTCTCATTAATCGATAAACATATTTCCTGGGCAATGGGCAATGGGAAGCATGTTTGAATTGGGTTTGATCCTTGGGTCGGATCAGGGGAAAGTTTTAAAATTCTGAAACGTCTAATTTCAATCCTTCATTATAATGGAATATATGTGCTCAGAGATGTGACTCTCACAAGCTTGGATCGAGCATGGCACACATAATGGAAATTAATTGTCATGTTGGGATTAGAAGGTGAGTTTGCAGAAAAATGGGAGGATTTTGTTTGTGCTCTTAGTTCAAATTTCATTGCACTCCAAGAGGAAGAAGAAGACTCCTTGTTTTGGCTAGGAAATGAAAAAATTGGTGATTATACAGTTAAACTGGGTTACTTGGTGTTAGATACAGAAGATTTCTCAGGTGACATAAAATGGTGGTGGAAATATATTTGGTCTCCTAAGTCTCCCATTAAACAAAAAATTCTTACCTGGATGGCGATTGAAAACAAGATTTTAACATGGGATAATGGGGCAATTAGAGGTTGGATCGGTCCAAATTGGTGCTCACTATGCAAATCAAATTCAGAATCGGTTCCACATCTCTTTATAGAGTGTCCTTTTGCTCCAAATGTTTGCAACAATGTCGATAAAGCTATAAATCTACAAGGGTTGATGCCACGAGAAAGTTTGGAGTCCCGGTATAAAAAGTGGAAGGAATATACAGGTGCTTGGGGATTCTTAGTTGGTAGTAGATTGGATTAATGGGAAGGAAACTTTCCAGGTTTGTTGATTGCGACCTTTAATGAACCAAGTTCAAGAGGATATAGCAAGGTTGGACTGGTTTTCTTATAATCACATTATCAGAGAGTTAAATAAAGATGCAAATAAGCTATCGAAGCAAGCTTTAAGATGCGATGTTGGTATTTTTATCCTTCGGGAATTCTCAGCAAATCAATAGATCTAAAAAATGAACTTTAGATTATAAAATTTTGGTTTATGGACTTGGTATCAGAATGTTTTTTATGAATTGTAAACTCAAGACAGAATGAGTAGAAAGGTCAAGTTATAAAAGGAAAAGATTGATTAGATGTATAGTTGTGAAAAGGATAGTCCATGTTTTTTAGACGACAATATGTATATTCTACTTTTTGGAATATATTTGTTTTTCTTGCTCTGAAAAAAAAGGGTGTCATGTTGTTGCTTGCATGAGTTGTCTTACTCATCTTCTCCAAACTAGACAGTTTCGCTTGATCTCCATCAAATGTATGATTGTGCTAGCTAAGTTGTGGTATAGTCCATCCTTCTCCCTCACTCCTGAAATGAAAAATGCATTATGGATGGTGCAATATGGTTTCAATATGTTTTATCTTGATATTCCATGTATCTACATTCATTTGGATGTGATTCTATAACTTCCTATTTGGTCATGAAAATGATGAACACTACATGAAATCCAATAGCACTTCATAACATGCATAGTTTTATTATTTGCCTCGTCTTACCTTGGGGAACATGTTTTCTTTTAGAAGTGTGTCATTTATCGGGTCAATTTGTACTATTGGCTACTTAGCCTAGATAGTGTTGTCCACATCCTAACCATGTTGGACATTTTCCACTTTCCCTGTACCATTCATTACATCCATATAAAAATTAATCTACCTTGATCATGTATGATTTCTCAAAGGTCAAAATAATGGTCTAAAGAAGGAATCTTCACTAATAAAGCCAAAAAGGCTAGAGCTGAAGAACTATAAAATCAAAATCCATAAATAAAAGCTTGAGAAATGCCACTTCGCTATGAGGCTAATGCCCCTAGTAGGAAACAGTAGGAAAAGGCATAATGGGGTAGTAGGAAACGATGACGAGAACAAGTAAATCAATGCTAAGCTCCCTCTCGAAGGCCATTGTATAAAAATCCTAACTCATGAAATCTAGATGAATGATTAAAAAGGACCTATGCATGTATGCATGTATAAGACTTTGAGGTTCATCACATGAAATATTACCCTTCCTTTTTCCATCATTATTCATATTTTTACATATCTTCCACCTAGGTACTTGTGAAATATTTGTTGTCCTAGAACTTGGGCATGTATACGGGTTAATGTTGTTCCCCCTTAGTAAAACTAAGGCAAATATTAAAACTAACCCTTATTTGTTATGTTGTGTTAAGAGATGGCATCGGGTGTTATCATCTAATGGCTTGCTAAGAAGCTAGACCCATCACTTTGAGTGGGTGTCTTTCATTGGGATGCATGTGCCATGCCTCGAAATTCATGACACCGCATGGGGATCCATGATGTTTCATTGGGATTCGTGTACTCATCATTGATCATATCTATATACATTGGGATCCATGCCATTTTCCTTGGAATTCATGTACTACAATGGGATATGTGTCACTGCATTGGGATCCATGACAGTACATCGAGCCATGACAGGGACACCGTGTCATCACACATGCCACATGGACCACTCAAATTCATTCTTCTTTCTTAGTTGGGCGTTGTATTCACACTCATACAGTATTATCTCTCTTTGGACCACACATGGGATCCATTGATGTGTTTGGGAAGTTAGTTATAGGTTATTGAGGTGGTTATAGGTGGTTAGTTGGACCATTTGATGATGTTTGCTAGTTTACTATTGTTTGTTTGAGGAGCCCACACGTGCCATTTATGCTTGACACTTGACTTGGATAGCCCACACTTGTGAGAGGTGATATTTCCACACTTGGACCATTCCTTGGTTTGGGGGAGTTAGTTGGAGGATTGATGGAGGCCCTAAAGAGAACCTTCCGACCCTAGACAATGATTGAGGGGTAATCCTTCGGGTGTCATCAACATTTTCTTATTTTAAACCCTAAGCTTCACCTAGATCTATTGTAGAGACATTGTATCCATCTCTAGGCACTAGTCTATCCTTGTCAAAGACTGTAAAAATGTACAAAGACTGTAAAAATACAGAGTGAAAGACTCGCTAGAATGTACAAAGACTGTAGCAAGTGAAAGACTCGCTAGAGAAAATGTACAAAGACTATAAAAATACAGAGTGAAAGACTCGCTAGAATGGTGGCAGCTTATTTCTGAGAAGAGATGTGTCCACTACTCGCATTCACAAGAAGATGATTTTACAATGAGGCTCCAAATACCTTTTTATCATAAAGAAAATCCAAAACCCTAACCCCAGAAGATGAAAAGCCAACAGTTTTGTGGACCCCATTTTGGGTAGTTTAGTGTATCAATTTCCCGGGGGCGTAACTTTAGCATACGATCTCCGTTTGGGGCGAACGATAGCTTGTTGGAAAGGTATCGTCGAGGAGATTCATTTAGGGGAATCAATTATAGCCATTAGATGTCATTGAGAAGCTTGATCCCAAAAAGGCTTCATTTAGGCCCTCAAAATGGCCCCGGAAGTTAAAAATTGATAAAAATAGTAAATTACCAAAATTGTCAAAAAACTGTTTTGAGCCAGTTGGAAAAGGTGGGTGGCCACTGATATCCACCTAGATCAACAACCCTTACCAGGATCACAAGAGGAAGAAGAAATAGAAGTGAACTCACCAAAGTCAGAAAAATAAGAAAACATGGGAGATAACCAAGATCGTACAGAAGATCTTGTGTTAAGGCTACTGAGTCATATGACCAGGAGTTAGGATGAGGCAAACCAGAGACAGGAAGAAGTAGTCGAGAGACAAGCAGAGATGATTAGGAACCAACAATAGACCCTTTAAGTACTCATGCAATTGGTGGGACAACGAGGACAGATCGGGCCAAATGGACCCTAGGGAGGTGATAGGGTACATGCAGAAGGCAACTGTAGAGGAGATAGAGCTCATGCAGAGGGTAGTGATACCCATATTCCAGCACAAAGTATCCTACAAACAAGAAGCAAGAAAATACCTAGGTCATTATTGCCACCATTCTTGGAGGAACAACCTACAAGAGCACATGTACAACATTGTCCGGTTGATGAAGTCACTACATACTTCAAAGAGTATTAGGTGTTAGAGGAGTAGATCCAGGCAACTATGTCTTAACAAGACTACTGCAACCTCAGGATGAGAAACATGCCTAGGAAAACATAGAGCCAACAAAACTTTGATTTGTTGCGCAAGTTGGGGAAGTTGACTATCTCATCTTTTGACGAATTTGACAAGTGCACAGCCCCAGCATGGGTACATACATTTGACACTTATTTCCAACTTAACCCAATGATAGAGGTAGAGGCAATTAATTTTTCCACTCTCCACTTGGATGGAGAAGCTCATGAGCGGCAGTACTATGGGTAGTGACATTGGGGCACACCAACATCACTTCTTATGAGGATTTTTCCACGAAGTTGATGGATAGGTTCAATAAAAAGGATCTTGAGATCCATTTTAGGGAGTTGGCGCAATTGAGACATATAGGCACACCAGAGGCATACATCACATAGTTCCAAAGGATTGCGGTCATGGTGACAAACATCTCTAAGCAGAGGCTACTGATGTTATCCACAGAGGGCTTAGTCCAACCCTTGAAAGGGTGGGTGAAGGATTTTGGGCCAACCACATTACAAGATGCCAGCATGAAGACCTAGTACATGGCAAACATAGTTCCCAGGAAGGCATCAACAAAGCCCTTTATTCCACAGAAGAGTCAGGTGACTCAGAGATGGATGAGCAGACTCAGAGAGAGCCAAGGAGGAAGAAGCTTTGTTACATCTACAAAGGGTCGTGGGAATTGAGTCATCAATGCACGGGAAAAGGGAAATTACATTACACACAGGTTCTTTTTGATGAGGAGGAAGATGTTTAGGACAAGACAACTCACATACAGGATAGTGGACAGAACAACGGTGAGGCAAGGCCACCTCATCTTGAGGTTGTAGAGGAGAAGTCGTTGTAGGAAGGGGTAAAGAGAGTTACCATTGCCACACTTTAAGGAGTCCCCAAATACTGCACCTTTAGGATTAGATGGATTTTGTAGGGTCAAAGAGTTACAACATTGATTCATGGTGGGGCCACCCATAACTTCATTGATGCAACACTTGTCGATAAGAGACATATTTTGGCAGAGGACTTTAAGGGGTTCAACATGTTGGTAGCAGATGGGTACAACATGACATGTACTCAAAGGATCGGGGGATTGGATGCAACATTGGGAAACTATACATTGACCGATGACTTTATGTGGTGGATTCAGAAGATACCCATGTGGTGTTAGGTGTCCAGTGGTTGTATTCACTGGGAGATATATCCACATGAACTATCAGGACATGAGGATGGAATTAGGGACAAGGAAGGTCAAAGAGTCATTCTAAGAGGTATGTCAACATCGGTTCCTTGGGTCATGTTAAATAAACACATGGAGGCTATTTTTAGACACGGAGATGTGGATTGCACAACAAAGTGCTTGATCACCATGCATAAGCCATCATAGGATCACCAACACTACCATTTGGACATCTAGGCATTGCTTGGTAAGCATGAAAGAGCGTTTGGGCCATTGCCAACAGGGAGACCACCCAAGAGAGGATTTGATCATGTCATTGAGTTAGAGGAAGGATCAAATCCCATGATCACCACACCATACAAGCATCTAAATATGTTTAAGGACAATATAGAGAAGGCCATACAGGAGTCATTGAAGATGGGGCACGTTAGGCCTCACTCTAGTCCCTTCACTTCTTAAATGGTACTGGTAAAGAAGAAGGATGGCACGATGAGGATGTGCATCGACTACAAGGAGTTGAATAAGAAGACCATCAAGAACAGGTACATGAAACCCAAGATTGATGAGTTGATAGAAGAGTTGCATGGGGTGGTGTACTTCTCAAAGATTGATCTTCGATCAGGGTACCATCAGATCCAGGTCAGAGAGGAGGACATCCACAAAACAACATTCAGATGTCACTACGGGCATTATGAGTTTCTAGTCATGCCCTTCGGGTTGACTAATGCATGAACCACCTTTTAGTCATGTATGAACCATATATTCAACAAGTGGTTGAGAAAGATTTTACTAGTGTTCTTCGATGATCTACTGATCTACAACAGGACTTGGGAGGATCATCTAAGGCATGTTGATGATATTCTCAACATCATGCAGGAACAATCATTGTTTTCCAAGGAGGCAAAGTGTGAGTTTGGGTTGACAAAGATTCTCTATCTGGGACATGTGATTGGCATTAAGGGAGTCTAGGTGCACCAGGAGAAGATCTAGGTGATATTAGATTGGCCCACACCCAGATCCATTATAGAGTTACAGGGGTTCTTCAGATTGTGCAGCTACTGTAGGCACTTTGTGAAAGGATTTTCACAACTTGGTGCACCATTGATGGATCTCACCATGAAGGGCACATTCATTTGGTCAGAAGAGGCATAAACAACATTTGATAGGATGCAGAAGGTGGTGAGCCCTTGCCCAATGTTAGCACTTCCAAATTTCTCTCAACCATTTGTATTGGAGTGTGATGCATCCAGAGATGAGATAGGAGCAATGTTGATGCATAATTGACATCTGATAGCTTTCGATGTTGGCCATTTATGACAAGGAGAAAGGCTCTACCCCATTTATGACAAGGAGATGTTGGCCATCATGCATGCATTGGCCAAGTTATGACAATACCTGGTTGGAGGGCACTTTGTAGTGAGGACTGACCACAATAATTTGAATTATTTATTGGAGCAAAAGGACTTGAGTGAGAGGCAACAAAAATGGGTAAGTAAGGTGCAAGAATATGACTTCGACACTGGGTATGTGAAGGGAAATAAGAACGTAGTTTCTAATTCCCTTTCCAGGAGAATTGCAACCTTTTCCATGTTTGAGATCTCAACATATTGGAAATCCATTCTCTTGGTGGAGTACTCCAAGAATACTTTCGCCTGTGATTTGATGGAGGGTATTATTCAAGATGATAGGTACATAGTACTAGATGACATCATCTACTACAAGAATAAGATCTATCTTGTCCCTAAGTCCACACTCAAGGATAAGATTATGAGGGTAGTGCATGACACGCCATTGGCAAGGCACCCGGGGTATCTGAAGACTTACAAGCAGGTGAGGGAGAGATTCTCTTGGAAGGGTCTCGAGAAGGATGTATTGCGGTATGTGAGAGAGTGTATGACTTGCCACAAGAACAAGTCGAATCTTACACACCCTGTAGGTTTGCTTCAGTTGTTACCTATTTCAGAGCAGAAGTAGGAGAGCATTTACATGGACTTCATTACAGGGTTGTCGAAGGTACAATGTAGGGACTGTATCTATGTGGTGGTGGACACGTTGACCAAGTATGCACACTTATTTTCCATTCATTCAGAGTATAGTACCTCTTAGGTGGCAGACATATTCTTTAGGGAGGTGTTCATGCTACATGATCTTCTGAGACACATAGTCAGCGACCGAGACAACAAGTTTCTCAACACATTTTGGCAGGAGTTGTTCGGGTTAGGGATGGAGTTGACACCTAGCACCAACTATCATCCTCAGACATATGGACAGACTGAGACCATGAACAAGTGGATTAAGAGATATATGTGGAACTATGTGTTAGGACAACAAAGGGTGTGGATAAAGTGGTTGGATCTTGGAGAGCACTATTGTAATACCACTTATCACATGTCCATCGGGATGAGTCCATTCAAGGCATTGTATGGCTATGATTCCCCATCATTTGTGGATTTGGAATTTGGGGCGAGAAAGGACCCAAAGGCCAAATATTGGTTGCAGGAGAGACAAGACATCTTGAGAGTCCTGAAGGAGAATTTACAGATCACCCAAAATCAACAGAAGATATATGTAGACAGGCGCAAAGTGGAGCACAGATTTGAGGTTGGATACATGGTCTTTCTCAGGTTGCAACCTTACAGACATTCTTCGTTGAAGAAGAGTGGCATGGAGAAGCTAGATCTTGGTTCTATGGACCATACAGGGTGATCAAGAGAGTTGAAGAGGTAGCATATGAGTTGGAGTTTCCAGAGGGTAGCAGGATCCATAACTTCTTCCATGTATCTTGCCTCAAGAAGGTATTGGGACATCAAGTCACCACTTCAACCTATCTTCCTCCACTGGATGAGGAAGGATAGTTGGTTCTTACTCCAAAGAGGATTGTTGATGTTAGAGAGAGAAGGATGACGAGTAGATTCATTCGAGAGTACCTGGTCATATGGAGAGGTTTGCCCGCAGAGGATGCTACTTGGGAGGGAGAGAAGATCTTCGAACATATCGATTTGGAGTTGTTTGGGGACAAGCAATCTTAGGAAGGGAGGACTATAATGTCCCCTTCCAATTGATCATGATGGAGGATGACTGAGTATCCTATATGACTCTTGTAGGCTATAGTCACTGAATAAAAGGGAGTCAAGGAGGTTTATTTAATGTCACTAGCTAGGAGATGTTACATTCTAAAGTGACATTAAGTAAAAAGATAATTTGTTAATTACCTAAACATTAAAAGTGACTTTTAATGTTTAAGTAAATATTAAGAGGGGAAAAGGGTCATATTTAATTTGGTCAAAAAGGGGAAAGATCTAGAAGGCTTCAGAGAAGTATAAAGGAAGGGTATCACTTCACCTTCCTCATTATGGTTTGATCTCTTATTTGGAGTGCTCTTGAGAGCCAAGTTTTTTTGGGGGTTTTGACAAAACCCTTCCACTATTAGTTTGGTTTTAGTGGTGCAATTTCCACCATAGCTAGATAAGAAGGGGGATCCATCCTGGATTTCCATCGGAGTATCATCTTTCAATTTGTATGCAACTTTGAAGGTGTAATGACTTACATAGGAGAATTGTGGAGCCATCTTGAAGCATCGATTTACCCTTGTTGTTGGTCTGTGGGAATCTAGATAACTCGTGAGGGTTTGTTGGAGGGTATTGGCACTAGGAGAGGCTATCTAGAGGGACCGATCTCATTCACATCTAACCCATGAGATTCCGTGGAGGTTTTAGAGCAGGTTGAGACAACCAGAGGAGGATGCGAGTCATCTTATGCAGGGTCGTGAGGTTCCTATAACAGATTGAGGAGGCTTATTGTAGGGTCAAGGACTCTAGAGGATTTACAGGGGCTTAGAGAGCACCATGAGGCTATTTTAATGAGTTGTCGGGTCTAGGAGGTGGGCTGAGAGCCAAAACAATAGACAAAGAGGGTTTACGGAGGGCCAAAACCCTCATTTGTTGAGCATAGGAGATTGGAGGGCATGACATGAGGCTTGGTGGGCTTTGGAGTAGTTGAGCAACATCTATTGGAGAGACCATTGGCATTACTTCGGGTTTTTTTTTTCTTCTGTAGTATTGTTGCAGTTGTTATAGCAACCATAAAGTTCTATTACTGTTGTATTCCAAATTCCATCTATAATAAGGATGTCAAGGTTGTCTCTTCCATTTTCTATGTTCTTGTGTCATATGCAATATGTTTGACAATTTGTCTATGGTTAAACACATGCAAACCGTTGTTAAAAGTTACCAACAATCATAAAACATTGTAATGCCAAATGCTTGACAAAACAAATAATCAAAAATACATAAAGTAAACAACAAACCATTAATATCCTAACATATCTCTATTGGGGATATTACATGACATATATGAGTGATCTACAACATAATACTCGTTGTTTGGATTTGTGATCTGAACATTAGTCTATCTCTGTTGGTGTACATTTCACTTCTTGCCTTGAACACTTTATTACAACAATGATATATCTGTGGTTTATGGGATAAGTGAGGTAATTGAAATATGGCCAAGAATACAACTATTGACTTAATATATGCTTTGCAATAAGATCTTTATATATGCTCATATTCATCTTGTTGTCCTTGTTGTAGATTTCATGGTCTAATTTCATTTCATGGAGTAGACTTTGTCATTTGATATCATGCTTCGAATGGTCTAAACACAAAATACACATTATGAAATTGGATTGGCATTTCATTTGGTTGATATATGGATGATGAATAAGTGTTACTTGCATGCAATACAAACACTTAAGTTCCAAGCACTTGTTTCAATTAAACTTTGTTATCTAAGTAATTTTCTCTTCAAGCTTTTTATAAATTGTCTTCTCTCATACTTGACATACTTTACCCTTCATAGAAGTTAATAAACCCCAATTCAAACCTAGTCCTAAAGCCTCCCCATCTAGATACGATGACATGACTTAGTATTGACTTGGTAGGAATACCCTCCTTAGGTTAGGAACCCTGACCTTAAAGTGTAGAGGCAAGGCCACTGAGGTGACAATGGGTGGCTTACCTATCTATTTCCCCAAGCTCTCCTTCGCAGGGCAGGACTTTCCCTTAGAGAGAGTTTGAGTAGTAAACATTTTGGCACCATTGTCAGGCAGAAAGTCCACTTCTCGAGTTTAGAATTCTTGGATTCATTTTGATGAGTTTTGGATAAATTCATTTAATGAATCCACATCATGAACTCATGCCGATGAGATATACCATTAGGAGATCCTCCCAAGGCACTCTTCCTTTTATCCAAAAATCCGAGAGATACTTTCACTATCAAATTCATGGGGTCAAGGAATCCCCTATCTTTGAATACTACCTAGACTCTCCCATCGTTGAAGACCTATGTTATCTTTTTGAGAGTGTTAGTGTTCAACCGACTCAAGTCATAATGGGTGATTGTCTCGTTGAGATAAATAGGCCTTTCAACTTTGCAAATATTCAAGGCTACACCAATGACATCCCTGAGAAAGCCATCAAGGAGTTGTTAATTTTCCAAGGAAACAATGTTGCTTCAACACTTGATCGTTGGAAAACTTTCCAATGGTTGACAAGAAGATACCAAGTGACCCATCGTGATGTAATAATGAGATTGTTTGCCCTTTCCTTGGAGAATGATGTTGTTGATTGGTTCAATCATTACCGGGGAATAACATCGACACTCCTGCTGATAAAAATGAGGTGATAAAAGGGCTAATAGGTATCTATTGGTTGCTAATCTATGAAGCCCTAATCCACTAATCCACTAGCCATAAAACCCCAACCCTTAACTCACTTGCCCCCGACACCTTAAATCTATAGCCTAACTCATTGACCCCCTAAACACTAACCCTCTAACCCACTAACCACCCCTAACATGCATTTCATTAACCACTAATTCCCATCTACACACCACTAGCCCCTAACCCCTAATCAATAATCCCCTAACCCCTAATCAATAACCCCTTAACCCTCTAACCCATTAAACCCTCTAACCACCCCTAAAACACATTCTATTGACCCACTAACCCACTAACCTTGTCATATACCCCTAACCCCCCAAGCCACTGACCACTAGCCCATTAACCCCCGAACCACTAACTCCTAGTTATTTAATTAGTAACCAAACACCCACTAACCACTAACCCATTAATCCCTAACCATTATCCCACAAACCCATTAATCCAGTTACTACTAACTCGTTAACTCTCTAACACATAATCCACAAATCCACTAACTACTAATCCAATAGCTTAATAACCCCTTGCTCTTATATACAACAACAATTAATCACTAACCCATTAACCCTTAACCCATTATACACTAACCACTAACCTATTGAATCTAACCCACTAACCACTAACCATTAATCCCAAACCCTTAACCCATGAATAATAGATAACCCATGAATAATAGATAAAAGTCCCATTTTGAAATGAAATATTCATATTTAATTTGTTTCCTTAATTTATTAAACTCAAAAAGACATAACAAACAACCCAACAACAACCTTATGTGGTTAATTGTCTCTTTAAATAAATAAAAAAACAAATAAAAAACCCAAAAAAACATGTTTTGTCCTTCATTCCACTATTCAACTACGACCAAGGAGAGAAGAAAAAAATCACACCTAAAGAAATTTCAATCCACTTTTTAATTAAAGTGAAAAGTTCTTCATGGTGATAGTGATTGGTAGAAAACATAAACATAAAGAAGTCTAATTAAAAAGTCCTTAATGGTGGCAATATGGATGCAAAAAAGTCTAAATAAAAAGTCCCTAATGGTGTCAATATGGATGTAAAAATAGTGATTGAATAGAAAATATAAAATATAAACACAAACAATGAATGGGTTATGAGGATTTTGTTTTTATGTTATTTATAATATATTTTATTGAAAAATTAAAAATATAGATTAGGTGATAAAAATAATAATTATATTTTATGGGATTAATCTGCAAAATGTCAAACATTATTAGATATTTTATTAATATTTAGAGAATTAACATGTAAAATAATTAATATAAATTTTATGAAATTATTATTTTTTATGTTTTTTTGAATATTTGTTTATATTTTTTGGAATATTTAGCTGAAATTTGATGAGAAATTGAATCCATTTTTACATTAAAAATAAATTTTAAACAATAAAAAATAATAATTTCATATAAAATTATATTATATAATCTGATTTCAGAAAAAAAAATAAAAAAAAAATTCATAGAAATTCATATAACTGTCAAACAATTCCAATTAATATATGTAAATAGAGAACAAGAAAATATTTCAAAAGCAGTTATGAAAAATCATATAAACTGCTGGATGCAGGAAAACAATAGTTAAAAACTAAAGCAAACTGGCAACCTGATAAGGAGAAAAGTTAAACCCGCTTAAATGTGAAAATGATTGTTTTCAAATTCAAAAGATAAATGATAAAAATAGAAAGTGAGAAGAGGCGGTGCTTCGCGTCAAGAAAATAAAAGCTTTATTGAAAAATCCCCACAAGCCAAAAAGGGGGTTATATAATATGTCATTTTAGGTTTTTAAAAGGATAATCTCCTTGTTATATATATATATAAAATATATAAAGTATATGATTTCTATTATTTATTAAATAATAGAATTGAAATCTATTTTGATATTAGAAACAATTTTTATAAAATATAGATAAAATTGGTTATGTTTTTTTTTTTTTTTTTAAGTTAGTATATTGTATTATCTGTTAAAAATAATAATGTAAATACATATTGAATAATCTAATAGGGTCATTATATAAGGAAACTGACTCATCACAATCATTGTTCTAGTTTATTGGTTTTCTGAGGAGTCAAAAAATAATGCAGTGTTAAAGTAGATATGTTGTCTAGACAGTTTAACAAAATAATTAGCCTACCATGAGATGTAGGAAGTAAGCTAGAACTAAAATTTAAACACAAATTGAAAATTGTAAAAAGAACACAGTTATTCATGATGTGGAACCTGTTCTTGTTGAGAAGAATTGTTTGGTGGAAAAGGAATGGGATCACAGAGTAGGATGGCATCTTGAGCAGTCATTCCTGGAACCGACCGTTGAAGAACTGAGCATGCTTGCATCGCCACGAGCCAAGAGAAACGACAATGGAGTTGTTCCATACTGAATTTTAAGTTTTCTATCTCACTGTGCATCTCAAAGATGAGATTTAACAAAGTTTCTCTAGAGAGGGAGCTGGGAGGAAGCAATGACTATGAATGTAGAGCTTCCATGTTGGTGTGAGATGAAGAGTCCAGGGTGTTCTCGGACCCACTAGGAGAAGCAGTGTGGACATTAGGAAAATATGGAGGTGGTGCATGACCAATATCCGTGGCCATGAAGTTTGGAACTTCCTCAACGACTAGACAACTCCATGTCTCCATGGCTTCCGGATCAGTTTGGGCTCTAGGAGCATGGGGAGGAGAATTCTTGGCTGCACGACCAGTGAAGTTGGACGAAGACCTCGCTTCATTGCGACGAGCATTCAACCTGCTATAGCAGAACGAGCACGCTCTTGCATCTTGGGAAAGAAAATGGAGAGGATGGCAGTCCCTTGATGGAGAATGAGCATCAGAGCAGAGACAAAACACAACATGCAAACATAGAAGACAAATTGTGAGAGCTAGATAAAAACAATACCTCCCTCCCAAAGTTGAAATGGCTGACCCATATCGAGTAAAGAAGGACGTTGAATTGATGTCAACATCACAGAGAACAAAGGATAGTAATGAGCTTTAACTACTCTGGTACTAGAACCCACCTGAATTATGGGAATCTCACATGTTTGGTGATCTAGCTAGTACTTCACAATAACCTCAATGGGACTGAGCTTTTCTAGCATAGGAATGTGTTGAGGAATGTGCCACCAGCTGGGACAACCTCCGTGGAGAATGAGCGAGGACATTGTCAGGATGACACCTCATCCGAGGAATTGGCTATGCATTTTGACTCTCGCAAGAGGAAGGTGATTTTTTTTTATAATGATTATCCTATTTTAGTAAATAAATGCCAAATTTTCACTTGAATTATTACCAACTTATTAATATTAATGATAGATTATTTTTATAATGCGAAGGAAAGAGACTAGCACTTCTTTCAAAAGGTGCAAAAGCATGCAGATAAAATAATTATTATATAAAAATGAATAATCAAAACAATGAGATTTAATATTTTTTCATTTTTCAAATACACACATTGTCGAGAGAAACTTTATGGCTTTCAAAACAAGATATGATATTGGAGAAAGTGTATAAACCATTTTTTTGTTGTTGTGCAAAACAACCATAAAATTGATAAGTTTCAAAACAAAATAGAAACAACAACCATGTGAAAAAGTATAGGATGAGCTTGCCACCAAAAGGCTAGTGCAAAACTATTAAAAATAATATTTTTTCGATTACCCATAACTTAACTGTGAACTTTTTTTCCTTTTTTTTTTTCTTTTTTTTTCCCAAATGAAAATTAGCTCAAAATTATATTCAGATATAATTTTTTTTTACATAATACCATCCAGGCTAAAGCCCATTCCAAGAGCTATACTGAAAATACATAACATTTAGCAAAGACTGCTATCAAAATGACTGCGCTAAGGCATCCATGAAGAGCCAAAATAACTGAGAATCCAACTGGGAGAAAAACCTGTTCAATATCCAGGAGTCCTAACAAAACTATACCTACTATCTTGAGCCAAATACAACATTAGAAAATGTCCAAATGATTTGTTGGACCTAATCTACTCGGATCCCACCGATAGTAAGTAATTTTACACTCTCGGACCAACAATGCCTCTTTTGATAACCTATCTGCCTCTTTGTTGTAGTCCTTATAAATGTGATGGAAGATGATGACCTATAAGTGTTTGATAAGAGATTTAATTCGAATCTTCAATCCTTCAATGGAGCACACCTTGACCTGTCCTCTGTCATTTAGCCATTCAATGACGACCCTTGAATCTCCAAATGCTTGTAACTTTGGAAGAGAAAGATGGCAAGCTAGAGTAAGGGTCGCCCAGATGCCTAAGAGTTCTGCTTTAATGTTGGTACCTCCTCCGCAGTTGAGATGCCATCTAAAAACTTTAGAGTCAAAAGTTTTTATAACGTCCCCTGCTCCACAAGAAGATTTTTCACTAAGTGTTGCTCCATAAAAAATAGCAAATGAGGAGCCCTCAATAAATTGAAACAAGCTTTCTCTAATCGGATTTTGAACTTGAGGTCGATGTTGAGGCTTATACAATCCAAGAACTTTGATAATCACTGAATGTATAGAGGGCTGGAGACTCTCAAAGATAGCTCGGTTTCTCTCTTGCCAAATAAACCAGCATGTAATTGCTCCTAGAGTTGGGGAAAAGTGATTGTCAATGTGACACTCATAAAAAAAGTCAGCTAGATCTTTACCTGCCCAACTTCCTTTAAATTTCAAAGAGAAATAGATTCTTTCCCAAATCCTCTTGGTGAAAATACAGTCAATAAAAAGGTGTTTAGTATCCTCTGAATGATTCCTGCACAAGATGCAAAAGCCTGGACCTTCCCACCCTTTCTTTTGTAAGCAATCCCAAGTTAAAAAAAAATTCCCCAGCACCATCCACAAGAACAGTTTAATCTTTAATTGAATGTCCCACTTCCATAAATTGAGTTTCCATTGAGCCATCGTCTGGAAATGCAAGGTGGAAATAATGGCAGCATAAGCATTCTTAACAGTAATTATACATGTCGAATTCCCTCTAGTCCAAATGAGTTGATCTGGTACATCAATGATGGATACTCCATCTCTTGAGATATCTTTTCGAAAGTGATCCCATTCATATTCTAAACGACACCGCAAACCCAAGGTAGAGCTTCTGATCCAGTAGTCGGAAAGTTCACCAATTCCTTGAGTTGTTTTAGCTTGAGCTAAGACCGAAATTTTTTTCAATCGAAGATAATCAATAATATCCTGCGAGAGCAATGATCTTTCACCCAAACCTAGGATGTGATCTTTACCTATGGAGATAAGATTCCCCGATCCTGGAAACCAACTAATCCAATCTGTTAAGATGTGAACAGATTTTAATAAGTTGTTCCAAATCCTAGAAATTGCAAGTTGTTTGAAAGAGGGCGATCTTAGCCAATTAATAACAGTGGAACCCTTTAAGTATTTTTCCAAAATAATCTTATGCCAAATCCCGTCCCGGAAGCGTACATTCCACAGTGTATTAGCATTTAAAGCCGACTTGAAAAGAGACAAATTTTGCAGTCCCCAACCTCCAAAGGATTTAGGATGAGATAAAACTTCCCATCTACATAAATGGTAGTGCTTTGACTCACTGTGTCCGTTCCACAAGAAGTTGAAAATTAACTTTCAAATTTTCTTGATGATAGTACGCGGAATAAGTTCCATGGACATCAAGTAAATCGGTTGACTCTCCAAAACCGACTTAATAAGAATATAACGACCCCCCAATGAGAGCCACTTGTAGCACCATTTTCCGATCTTTTCCTCAAATTTAATAATTAACCATTTCCAATCCGCTACCCTTTGCGGTTCGGTCTTCAGATGATACCCCATATACTTAAAACTTGTCTTTAATTATGTAAAGGAGAAAGGGAGAAGGATCCTAAACGGATTGAGCTCCAAGTATGTTAAACCATTGAAGTGAAAAGTAGTCTTTGAGGAATTAACTTGGAGACCAGAAACTTTCCAAAATAAAATAACGAGTTTGTCTATCTCCCTCCATTCTTGAAGATCAGCTCTGGTCAAGATTAAAACATCATCTACAAAAAATAAATGCAAGATATTTATCAGTTTAGAAACTCTAATACTAGTTAGCTTCTTTCCCCCTTTACTTTTCTTTAATAAAAGACTGAAGCCCTCCATCACCATTATAAATAATAAAGGGGATAATGGGCATCCCTGACGAATACCACGACCGCTTCGGAAGAAATC
>WSFP011426884.1:0-16683 GCA_009831015.1 Picea engelmannii
TGATCTGGGAATTTCGCGAGATCTTTCTCTAAAAAAATTCTACGATGAGGATCTTTTACTAACGCTTAATTTCATGTGAACATGAGCAAATAATCATTAAGCATTGCATATGAACGTGAGCAAAATTTTCATAAGTATGTGCAGATGTGTAATTAAATCTCTACTTAAGCAAGCAACAATGCGCTCAAAACTCAGACATATAATTTGACATCCATGTGTTAATGGCGTTCACCAGAACCTTCTAGCTACATCTTCAGATCTGCTTGGAATACAAAACACTTTATTTTCTTTCCTTTAGCAAGGCATGCAATCTTCTCACAAAATGTGGCACTCTACTCCATATAGGGATGAAACCCAGAGCAACCTTCCCTTACACAAAGAACTTAAGGCTCTCACATAACTGCCATTTTGTCAGACATCAGAAGGACTACATTCCTCACAATGCAAAGATCTCTCTCCAAGGGGCCTAAAATCAATTATAGTGAACCATGTCCAACTAAATACAATCACGGTTAACATAAGTAAACCAAATTCAACCAAATTCAACCATAGTGAAGCATAATCAATTAAATACATCCATGGTTATCGTTTGTCAACCATAATGTCATAACGCGAAATTACAATATTAGACCATGGTTAAATAAATTCAAACATAGGCAACTATAATTATCCAAAGCTAACCATGGTCAATAACAATCAATTATATTCAACCATGACCAACTAGTGACAACCATGGTTAACCCAATTCAACATTGATCAACCCAATTCAACCATGATCAACATCAGAATATCAAATAAACATTAAGGAACATCGCATTCTAACCATGGTCAACCATAAGTCAAAATGGTCATCCATGAACATCACAATGTGACAATCCCATAGTAAACCATGGTTAACTATGGTCAACTATTGTCAAGAATGGTCACCCATAGTAAAAAATTAGTCAACCATAAGTCAACCACGAACATCCTAATGCAACTACCATAGTAAACCATGGTGAACCATTAGTCAACGTTGAACATTGCAATGCGACATTACCATAGTAAACCATGGGTCTATCATGGCCAACCATTAGTCAATCATGTCCAACCATTAGTCAAAAATGGTCATACATTAGTCAACCATATCGCTACATTGCCATGGTCAACCATTAGTCCACCATGGTTAACCATAAGTCATCCAAAGTCAACCATGAACATCGCAATGTGACATTACCATAATAAACCATGGGTCAACCATGTTCAACCATTAGTCAACCATATTGCTACATTACCATGGTCAACTGTGGCTAACCATGGTTCACCATTAGTCAACCGAAGTCAACCATAAGTCGATATGGTCTCCTATGGGCAACCATAAGTCAACCATGAACATCAAAATATGACGTTTCCATGGTAAACCATGGTTTACCATCGTCAACTATAGTCAACAATGGTTGACCATGTCAACCATTAGTCAACGAAAGTCAACATGGTCAACCATCCATAGTCAACCATAAATTAACATGGTAACCATAGTAAAAAATAAGTCAATGAAAATCAACAATAAGTCGACATTGTCAACCATAGTCAAAGATAAGCAACTTAATCAACTATAGTCAAACATGGTGAACCAACCATAGTGAACATGGTCACCCATGGTCAACTATAGTCAAACATAGTCAATTAGATTCTATTATATTTGAGGATAGTTCAACACAGTCAACCATGGTCAATCAAATTCAACCATAGTAGACCATGGTTGACCAAAGTCAATTATAGTAAAGTATAATCACACATAATCAACCATGGATAACCAATGATCTGGGAATTTCGTGAGATCTTTCTCTACAAAAATTCTACGACGAGGATCTTTTACTAACCCTTAATTTCATGTGAACATGAGAAAATAATCATTAAGCATTGCATATGAACGTGAGCAAAATTTTCATAAGTATGTGCATATGTGTAATTAAATCTCTACTCAATCAAGCAAGAATGCACTCAAAACTCAGACATATAATTTGGATTTTTGACCTTCAGTGATCGACGATTTGGGTTGGACATTCCTATATTGTGCCACTCACTAAATATTCCGAACTCCGAAGTTGTCTAAACTCATGGGGTCTTGATTACGTTGCTAGCCCTCACCCGGGAAGACACATGTCACGTTTCAAGGGATCTATGGGGTAGGTGATGCGCATGGATCCAGGTGGCACATGGCTCGTCAAGTTTAAATCCACGTCACCATGGATGATGTCACTATGCCTCGTCGCTCTTGTCTGATCATCTCTCAACATCCCTCATATCTCACGGTCGAGATCTGACCAATACCAATGTGTTCACAGATCGACGATTCACAGTGATTGCGGGAACTCAATGTGCTCACTCTTTATCGGAGAGTTTAATCTCTGTAATATGAAAAGTGCTCACCCAACCCTTTTTAATTGTGGTCGTTGATCCTCCATCCTGGCGAGATCAAGTACGTTGGTTTCTTTTGGGCCATGAACTAGCATGTCCCTTAATTTCCCCTTCGCGCTCTGCAATGATTCCCAACGGTCGATCTACTCGAATGACTGGTATTCGATCCTTTAACTCCAGTGGATTTTTAGGTTGATCTTGATGACTGAGATCGGTTTTCCTCTCGATGAATAGCTCGCATTCATATCCTCTGTCAGGTTCTTGATTCCACTACGAATCTTGTTACTTTGGGAGTTGGGGTAATATTGACTATCATGAAGTTTGATATCCCAGGGCTTCGAGTTCCCGAAGCTCCGAAACCATCATGAGCTATCTCCTTTCAGGCTTAGTGCAGGGTTCCTAAACCGAGGCCACATGGAACCTTCTGATGATTCTCGAGCTATAAGCGCTACTCTTAACTGGGTTTTTGGTTAAGGACTTGGGCTTGGAATCTCGATTGCATGGAGAGGAGTCTAAAAGAGGTATCCTCCTCAGACGGGTGATTTCATATCGACACGATATCTCTAACTCAGTTGTCCTACAAGCTTATGTCCTAGGAAGCTTTGGGAGATAAGCTAGGCATACTAACTATCAGTCAGAAGTGTAAGTTTACACAGAAATAGAGGCATACACATATCATAACCATTCCACACAAAAGTCATTTATAAATACACATATGTATAAATCCAAGGATTCATCCATTATTCTAGTTCAATACATAAAGCAGGGAAAATACTTATCAGAACCAGATAACATGAAGCGACTGCTGAAAGGGGTGCCCGTTTCAACCCAACCATAGGCTCAGTCACTCCAAATAGATTTACCACTAGCCACCCCCGAGCTAGACCACAATGCTCTTGCAACATAATCTTTTCTTTCAGCTCAACAACAGTAGGGACGGATCTTGGAAATGGCTTACATGATACCAAGAAAGGAGGAATGACCTCATTTTTCAGCTTGTATCATAACCTTCTCAGCCATTTCTTATGACCATAATGCTTATTTCCCAGTTCTTCCTTGAACCCGAGAGCTTGACCTCTTGTCTCTACACTGTTCGTAGGTCTTTCTCTTCCCACCACACCTTCCATTCTTTCCTCCTTCAGCAAGGTTATGTGTGGCTTGAATTCCCATCCCGTGGTTAGTTTTGGAAGCCTTACAGATGGGTGTTATGCCCCATCCCCTCATTAACTCTTGAGGATGTCTTCCCACCTACCAGCCTGACTGTAATTCATTTTTGGGTCAGAGGATTTTTCTGGTCCTGAGCAATTAAATACAGTAAGGTATTGGTTTGGTAAAGGTTAACGCAACCATTCCTAGTCCCCTTCACCATCTCTTTTCATAGCATTCACGGTCTTTCTTAGTACACCCCCCTTCCAGTAGTCACGCAACACTTATCCATATTTCTAGTAGTTAACATAATTTACATTCATTGACCTTTTATACAAAGGTCCATCAAATCAAACATTCACACATATTAAGTTTGCCATAGTCTTTTGGCCATTATAGTTATATTTACAAACTAGGGGAAATAGGGTGTTACAATTCCCTCTCCCTTAAAGGAACATCGTCCTCAATGTTCTATTTGTCAACATGCTCTGTATATACAAAAGTGATCAAAAATGGATATGTCCGTCTCATGGCATCCTCCATTTCCTCATCTGGGCCAAAGTGTTTCCATTGCATCTTTTTTTCCACCTTTTTCAATTACTACAACAACAGACTTCACTAAACTTGATGATATAAATTATGATCTACTTTTAACAGTAAGTAATCCCAAATGCCATCACTAAAATTTAAAATTTATCCCATGACATAACAATATGCAAATAATTCATTCAATCAACCTAATCCTTAGCCTTAAGGCTACATACTTAACTTCTCTATCATATACCAAATTGCTATATCTCACAGCTAAACACTTCACTTATCTATCATATATCAAATTGCTATATCTTAGAATCATAGGTTCTCAAATTCACTCTGTGGTTGATTATGACTGTAGTATTTTTTTTCAGTGACTATGGCGAGTTTTTGGATGAGATTTTGAAAATTGTATCAAGGAGGTGAAGAAGGATCTATTAGAGATTGCTAAATACCCAATTGGACTAGAAGAGGCCTAATAGGATTTCCAAACTAAATTACTGAAAGAAAGCACCAGGAAGATGATAGGGATCAAGGGAACAGGCGGAGTAGGAAAATGAACATTGACTAAACATATTTTCAACATGAAGTTATTTTTCTAGCGTCAGAGAAAGCGTCGATCTAACATGTTTGCAGTGGCAGCTCCTTCATGACTTGGTCGGTATTGGTAGGGACATTACGAATATAGAAGAGGGTAATGAAGGATGCAGGGAAGTGATTAAGGAATCAATAAACAAATACTACAAGATTTTCAGTGCTGTGTAACAACATTAATAAGCTACAACTACTGTGTCAACAAGTGTTTGAACAACTTGTTTAAGCAACTGTTTCAAAAAATAATAAAGAGCTATTACAACAAAACAATTTGGTGCAATGTTTCAGTAATTGTTTCAGCAAACAATAAAGAGCTATTATAACAAAGAAATTCGAATAGGACGGGCTATAATCCACCTACCTCAGCCTAGATATTGGCCGCTATGTTTCAACAACTGTTTCAACAAACAATAAAGAGCTATTACAACAAAGCAATTCAGATCCAACTGGCTATAATCCACATCCACCTGCAGTAGCCTGGATATTGGTGGTCATGTTTCAACAAACAATAAAGAGCTATTACAACAAAGCAATTCGGATCCTACAGGCTATAATCCACCTGCCGCAGCCTGGATATTGGTCATCCATGAGGAACAGATGGAAAATGGATGGCCAAAATCTGGGTGAAAGACCGGGTGGGAAAAGGTGCAAATCGTTTGTCTTTAGCCAACACCATCAAACTTAAACTGAACCTAATAAAAATTCTTTATCTATGAATTGAAGGATCTGTTCAGGCCTATCTATGGACTAGATAATCATTTAATGAAATAGCATAACAATATACTAAATACTAAATGATTAAATCGCAATATCATAGAAAGAACAAAGAATTGTAATTTCACAAAAAAGGTTGCATTCACTGTGATCAACCTTGATATTTATAACAATACATAGCCTCATATAACAAACATTTAGTTTCTCCTGATTGAACGCTTACAACAATTGATTTTAGAAAACTACTCATGTATTTTTTATGCATTATTTAGTCAGACAATCTATATCTGAATACTAACAGATAGAAAAAGAAAACTGCAAATGGATTGATGGATTGCATCATGTCAGATGATTGATAGGACTGCATCAATTACCAACATAATCCCCTTTGATGCTGAGAGGGCTCACAATCTGATCTCGAAGTTTCAAAAACTGAACATTAGCAACTGCCTTAGTGAAAATGTCTGCAAGTTGTTCTTGAGTCTTTATATAACATAGTTCTACTTCCTTATTTTGCACCAAATCTCTAATGAGATGATACTTTAAATCAAAATGTTTTGTCCTGCTATGATGGACTGGATTCTTGGCCAATTTGATGGCACTAGTGTTATCACAAAATATCACTGTAGGATGAATTTGCTTCTCTCCAATTTCTTCTAGAACTTTTCTAAGCCATAATGCTTGTGTACCTGTTGAGGTGACTACAACATACTTTGCTTCTGTGGATGAAAGTGAAACTATACATTGCTTCTTTGAGCTCCAAGTAATCAACCCCGAACCAAAAGAGAAACAATTACTAGATGTAGAATTCCAGTCATCCAAACTACCTCCCCAATCAGAATCACTAAATCCAACAAGATTAAACCTTTTAGAAGTGTAGTAATGAATACCAAAATTTAGAGTTCCTCTCACATACCTCAAAATCCTCTTGGTTGCCTTCATATGTATTTCAGATGGCTCTGTCATGTATCTTGAAACAAGAGAAACTGAGTAAGAAATATCAGGTCTTGTGTGGGTTAGAAACATCAAACTTCCAACAATACTTCTGTATGTTGCCTCATTAACTATTTCAACACCATCATCTCTACACAACACAATTCCATGGGCAGTTGGAGTGGAGGCTAGTTTACAATCTACCATATCAAATTTCTTCAACATATCTTTTTCATACCTTGTTTAACAAATGAAAATTTCATCCTCATTTTGATAAACCTCCATATCCAGAAAATATTGCATGAGACCCAAATCTTTCATCTCAAATTCATTCATCATAGCAATTTTGAATTCATCCTTCATCTTAGAATTACTACCCATATATAATAAATCATCAACATATAGACTTACAATAAGAATATCATTACCTTCTTGTTTGTAGTAAAGTGTAGGTTCACTTTTACTTCTATTGATGCCACTCTCCTGAAAATATCCATCAATCCTAGCATACCATGTTCTTGGTGCTTGATTGAGGCCATACAAAGCCTTCTTCAACTTGAATACTTTATGTTCTTTTCCTTGCACTTCAAAACCTTGTGGTTGTTCCACAAACACTTCTTCTTCTAAGTACACATTCAAAAAGGCACTTTTCACATCCATGTGATGAATGCTCCATTTCTTTTGAGTTGTTAATGAAATCATCATTCTAACAGTCTCTTGTCTTGCTACAGGTGCAAATGTTTCTTCATAATCAATTCCATATCTTTGTGTGAATCCTTTAGCAACTAATCTTGCCTTGTGTCTTTCAACACTCCCATCACTATTGTACTTAGTCTTGTAGACCCATTTAGTACCAATCTTTTTCTTGTCATGTGGAAGTTCTGTAAGCTCCCAAGTATCATTCCTGTGAATATAATCTATCTCTTATTGCATTGCTTGCACCCAAACCTCATTAGTACATGCATCTTCAAAACATGATGGTTCAAAATCAGCCTTGGAAAGTAAAGAAAAATTTATTGTCTCACCTATTGGATTTTCTTCATGTGCTGGACTTTTACTCCTTTGATAAATGTCACTCAATCTTCTTACCTTCCTTACAGAATTTGAATTTGATGTTGGGCTTGCACTTGTAACTGAAGAATTAGATGAGGGGCTACTTGGTGGATTTGTAGCACTTGGAGCTGAAATATTAGTGGGCTTTTCATTATCAATATCATCAATATTATTCTTATGCAAAACAAATTTAGACATATCATCATGGCATTTTTGATGACCATAAACTCTCCCTTCATAAAAAATTACATCTGTTGACACAACAGTGCTATTAGTGAGGGGATTATACAACCTGTAAGTCTTACTTTGTTCACTATATCCAACAAAAATGCATGACTCACTTTTTGGATCTAACTTTTGTCTCTTTTGATCAACTACATGGACATAGGCTACACAACCAAAGACTCTGAAATGATTAACATTAGAATTTTTTTCATACCAGGCTTCATATGGAGTCATCATATGAAGTGCACTTGTGGGACATCTATTGAGAATATATACAGATGTAGCAACTGCATCACCCCAAAAAGAATTGCTTAATCCCTTGGTTTGTAACATACTTCTTGCCATTTCCACCACTGTACAATTTTTCCTCCCTGCTAATCCATTTTGTTGAGGTGTGTAAGCAGTGGTGAGTTGTCTTTAGATGCCATTCATATCACAATAATTCTGAAAAGCTTTTGAACAAAATTCTCCTCCATGATTAGTCCTTAAGCACTTGATTTTGCAACCTCTTTCATTTTCCACAAGGGCTTTAAACCTCTTGAATGTATCAAAGGCTTCATCCTTAGTCTTCAAAAAATAAACCCAACACTTTTGTGAGTAATCATCAATAAAAGTAATAAAATATGATGACTTACCTAAACTCTTTGTCTACATAGGACCACAAATGTCTGAGTGAACTAACTGAAGTGGATATTGGGCCCTCCGTGCATTTCCTTTTGAAAATTTCTCTCTTGCATGCTTCCTTTAGCACATCCTTCACAAATATCCTTATATTCTTGAACCTTAGGAAGACCATAAACTCATTATTTTGATGTTAGAAGCTTGAGACTATGAAAATTCAAAGATGCCACAACCAACTTTTTTCTTTATATGCCATATTGGCAAGATGGTTGTTATGTTCTCCAAACATCAATGGGAACATCATATTCTTTGACATAGGCACAAATGTAACCACCCTATTGCCTCTATTATTATCATAAATTGTACATTGTTGATTTCCAAACACCACCTTATAATTTTTCTCACACCATTGGCCAACACTCAATAAATTATTCTTTAATTGTGGAGTGTAATAAATGTCCTTAACACTTTTCATACCTTCTTTAGTATGGACTTCCATAGCTCCTTTTGCAACAACCTCCAATGCTTTGTCATCACCCAACTTGATCTTGGATTTGAAACTCCCATCCATTGTAGAAAATAGCTTCTTATTTCCTAACATGTGGTTAGAACACCCTGAATCTAAATACCAATTATCTTTAGAGCCATTTTCAACTTTGTCATAAGATAAAAATAAATTGTTTGAAGAGGCTTCATCACCTTCTTGAGCATAATTAACACATTTGTTATTATTACCTTCTTTTAATTTACAATTCCTTTCAAAGTGACCATACCTTTTACAATAATAACACTGGATATTTCTTTTATCAAATATGCCTCTCTGCTTCTTCCTCTTGGATAATTCTGATTTTGACCTCTACCTTGGCTTTGGTTTCTTTTGCTACTAGTGTTGGCATCTTCATTCTTTGTAATTTGCAATTTTGAAGAAAAAGCTTTCTCACCACTTTCTCCAAATGAATCTATCAATCTTTCTTCATGAGACATAAGAGATCCAACTAGGTGATCAAACTGAAGAGTAGATAAATCCTTGCTTTCTTCAATGATTATGGCAACATGGTTCCACCTTGGTGTTAGAGACCTCAACACCTTTTTAATCAAAACCTCTTTGTCCACAATTTCTCCAAGAGTAGCCATTTTATTGACTACATCTTTTACTCTCACACAATAATCACTTACATTTTCAGCTTCTTGCATCTTAAAATTCTCAAATTCTCTTTTCAATGTTTGTAGCTTGCCAACTTTGACTTGATCACTGCCTTGGTAAGCTTCTTGTAGAGTCTTCCGCATCCGTTGTTGTTGTCTTTGCACCTGCAATTCTTGGAAACAAGCTTTTATCAAGAGCAATTTGAATATGAAATAAAGCTTGAGCATTCTTCCTTCTAGATTCCTTCTTAGCTACTCTATCATTTGCATTAAGAGTGTACAATCTCCCATAGATCTTTCCCTATAAAAAACGTCATCATCTTGATGCACCAATAATCATAATCACTTCCATTAAATTCTAGAATGAGCAATGAATTAGGGTTTGACATGATTACCCTAAAACAACAACCAACTCTGATACCAAATGAAAGATCTATTGAGGCCTATGTATGGACTAGATAATCATTCAATGAAATAACATAACAATATACTAAATAATAAATGATTAAATCACAATATCATGGAAAGAACAAAGAATTGTAATTGCACAAAAAATGTTGCATTCCCTGTGATCAACCTTGATCTTTATAACAATACATAGCCTCATAGAAAGCTGCTCGATTGAACCCTTACAACAATTGATTTTAGAAAACTACTCATACATTTTGCATGCATTGTTTGTTTACTCAGACAATCTATATCTGAATACTAACAGACAAAAAAAGAAAACTACAAATGGATTGATGGATTGCATCATGTATGATTGACAAGACTGCATCAATTACCAACATGAATTGCATTGTGGACTAGATAGAGAAATTTTAATAGATTAAGTTGAAGGGTCACCCTTTACCCGAACCGTTTCCCTGAGGCTCGCCGTTATAATTACCTTGCTCAATTTCTGTCTGCTCCGCCTAGTTTTCCCTTCATCTTCGATCCGATGAGGATACTAGAACAACTGCCAGAGCCAGTGCCAAAAACATACCACGTTTTCAGAAACCACAGAGGCCCTGACACCAAGAAAAGCCTTGCCAGCCTCATCTACCGTGAACTCAATCGTTATGGGTTGCGCGTCTTTCTGGATAAGGACAAACTTCGCACGGGAGAAACTCTCTCCTCTGCAATCCGAAGAGCCATTCACAGTGCTTCTATTCACATTGCAATTTTTTCAAAGCGTTAAGTTGAATCACGTTGGTGCTTGGAAGAGCTTTGTTGGATTTTGAGGTTATCCCATGAGCACACAATTATACCTGTCTTTTATGACGTTTATCCTTCTCATCTTCGAGACATTGACAGGGAACCTTATGCCGAAGCCTTTGAAGAACACAAACGCGAAGGCAAAGACTCCATGGAAGTGGTGGAGAGATGGAACGAAGCACTTAAAGAAGTCTCACATATTTCTGGTCTCGTTTTCAATAGTGAAAGGTAAATATGACTCCTCTTTTTTTCTTTTAGTCACACTGGCAGTCAGTAAGCACATGGGATTGTCAGTAGATTGTCAATAATCTTGAAGACACTTTATTGGGCTTGATTATGTGATCTATGATCTATTTTGATTTAAAAAAATTTGATATAGTGTTAATGATAGGATTTAAAAAAATTTGATATAGTGATTTTTTTTTGTAATTACGCAGAAAGGCGTATACTTATTCGCAATGGGCACAATTAATGATCTTTTAATCTAAAATTCTAATCTGATGGCTAACAATTGAAGATGTTGGCATATTCTTAGTCGTCCTCCCAAATCAATGAATGTGATTTACTCTTCATAACTTTGTATTTTTGAATGCATCCATTAACCTGTTTACTTTTTAACATTTACCTAATCATATTAAGAAATTACTGTAGCACCATATAATTGCCATGTTTGGATTATTAACGGGCACTACTTCAACTTCCTCCTCAGATGTCTGTGTGTCTCAACTGTCCGCGCATTTCATATTCGATGGCTGGCCGACCCACCGAGCGTTTTATTTTCGAGCGTGGATATCTTTCGACGTTCTAAGCGGATACCTTTCGGCATTCTCAGTTGTGAGTTAGCGGCTGTGCTAGTTATAAGTACATTTTGTAATAGCAAAGATTTAGTTGGATTTGATCATATGATTTATTTCAATTTTTTCTTTTTTCTTTCATGGTAATCCCAAGGTACTTTACTATTTGATCTAGTAATCTATGATTTATTTTACTTTTTTTTTTTCTCTAAATTACAATTAGAATACTTTACTGGATTTGATTTGCTGATTTAGTGGTCTATGATAAATTTATTTAATTTCTTTTAGTTACAATGGCAGTGGTTAATCCCAAGAGACTTCACTAAATCTATTTTTTCTTTCTAATCAAAATGGCAGCCAACCAGTAATCCCAAGGGACTTCATTGGATTTGATCTTGTGATTTATCATCTACTTTGCTTATAGTGTAGGAGGCTTAAACATTCTGATTGCTCTAGATGATGCTGATAATGTTCAGCAAATAAATAGTCTATTAGTTATCGCTGCCCTGGGATCTGAAAGTCTCATCTTGATAACATCTCGCAATAACGATATACTCGAGGGCTACATTGAAGATACTAAGTCACATTATGGCTCTATGGCAAATATTTTGTTGCATGATGTAAACCCATTGAAGAGAAAACATGCCCATGAGCTCTTTTTCCGTCATGCTTTCCTTCAACCAAAACCATTTGAAGGATACGAAATCATCAATAAATGTCATCATCAATAAATAAAGTCTTCCATTTATGGATGGTGTTTGCATAGGTTCACAAAGATCTGAATGGACTATCTCAAGTGAATGTTCTGCCCTATAAAACTCTCCAAATGGAAATGTTTTCCTATGTTGCTTTGCCAATATGCAACTCTCACATGTTGTCTTAAGTGGCTTTATTGGTGTCAATCCATATACCATTCTTTTCTTATATAAGAGTTGTAACCCTTTGAAGTTTAAATGTCCAAGTCTTAAATGCCATAGCCAAGATTCATTTTCGTATGAAGCTTTAAAAGCTAACTTAGCAACCTTTTGCAATCCTTGTGGCTCTAAGAATAGTTCACTTTGAATTCTAAGTGAAAACATCCTATTTTTTGTCATTTCAACTTTTGCAATCAGCCTATTCCTTGGTTTCTTGTCTAGAATCACACATTCACCATTTTCAAAGTATATTCTATATCATTTTTGCACTAGTCGTCCAATTCTTATGTGCTTGTGTTGTAGTCCAGGAACATAATATACATCTAAAATATGCTTCTCCTCACCTTGCTTAGTTCTTATGTTAATTGACCATTTTCCCATGACTGAAACTCGATGATCATTCCCCAATTTTACTTTTGATTTTATTGAATCATCCATTGTTGCAAACATCTCCTTACTTCCACTCATGTGATTACTACAACTACTATCTAGGAACCATATTTCTTTGGAACTCTCTTGTGCTACCTTGCATGTTATCAATATGGTGTTTTCTTCACCACTGTTGGGTTGCTTTTCATTTGTAAAAGGTGCCTTTTGCTTATTCATGTCATATTGCTTTTTCCTACATTCTGATGCAAAATGCCCAAATTTATTGCAATAATGGCATTGGATGTTGGATTTATCATACCTTTTTGCTTGATGATGACTATGAGAATGGTTGCTCCCTCTTCCTCTTGTTGGTGTAGAATGAGCATGTGGGCTTGATGTTGGTCTTCTCCTTTCAAATTGTGTATTTTCTCTTCCTCCTCTTGGTGTAAAACGTCCTCTACCTCTGTTGTAATTTGATCTCCCTCTTGTCCTACCAAATGAAAGATGAGCCTTGAATGCATTCTTCAATGATGATGTCCCTCTTCGATTTAATCTTTGCTCATGTGATAAGAGTGATCCCATTAATTCATCTATTGATAGCTGAGTGAGATCTTTGGATTCCTCAATGGCTATTACAACTGGATTAAACTTTGTAGGTAAGCTTCTAAGTATTTTCTCTACAACCTTTTGATCTCCAACGGTTTCTCCATATGATCTAAGCAGATTTATTATTGCCATTGCATGAGTGAATAATGAATCTATTGAATCTGTATCCTTCATTTGCAAGTTTTCAAAATCCCTTCTAAGAATTTGTAATTTTGTTGTTTTTACCTTGCTTGTGCCTTGGTATGCTATTTGCAAACTTTCCCATGCCTGTTTTGATCTTGTAGCAGCTGCTACTTTAGGAAAAATTGATTCTTTCATTGCTTGTTGAATAAAAAACAATGCTCTGGAATCCTTCTTCTTATTTTCCTTCAACAAATCCTTCTTAGCTTGTGAAAGAGCCTGATAAGCTTGCTGGTCTACTGGTTCAGGAAACCCATTTTCAACCAAATCCCAAACATCCTGGGAACAAAACAGGGTTTTCATTTTTATACTCCAATAGTCATAATTTTTGCCATTAAAAATTAGAATCTGGGGATGTAAAATGTCCATGATTTTTTAAAAATAAGATTTGCCTATTTTTACTGTTATTCCTCTATTTCATTTTCCAATCTTTGTCAGACCATTTGTATGATTAAAATCCCTAAATTTTTGCCCCTTTGAGATCTGCAATCTCTTTGCAACAACTTTTGCAACAGGTTAACACCTCCTCTGTACTCAACAATAAAGTCTCCAAAAAAAACCAGTAACTACTTGCTTTCTCCAACCTTCGATACAATTGCTAAGTCTATAGCTTTGTCATTCTTCAATACTCATATATTCTTTTGAATCCCCTTCAACATCAACTTCTACAGCTTCAAGTTTTTGGACATCATCAAATACCATTGACCTACATTGATACCACTTTGCTTGTAAAAACAGAGACTAACAAAATGCCCAATTCCTACAAAAAAAGAGGAAAGAACCCAATAACAATTTATAGCTAAGTAATTAAAATAAAACAGAGTTTTAATAATGCCTGCTCTTTGATTCAAACATTCACCCCAAAACAGAGTATCCAGAGTCTTTTCAAAACAAAGTCTTTTTTTTAAGAGACAGAAGCTTCTCGAATACACTAGCAAGAAGAAAAGTCTAGATACATAGAAGAAGAATGTAGAAGAAGAATGTAGAAGGAGGGAAAAAGAATTAAATGTGACAATTGGAGAGTAGTTGAGGGATGATGGCAAGGGAGATTAACAAAATCTAGCTAGGGATCCAGGGATCCACGTCACCAACAATTGACAAGGACATTACAAATACAGAAGAGGGTAAGAGTATTCTAAGAAATAGTGTAGGGGGGTTAAACGTTCCAAATAAATAGTCTATTATTTATCGATGCTCTGGGATTTGAAAGTCTCACCTTGATAACCTCTCTCAATGAGGATATAACGGCGGGAACTGCCTTGAAAGTGTCCGCCAGAAATGCTTCGTGCATTTCGATGATGTTGTGGAGTCCCAGATGTGATGGAGATCCGTGGATGTTGTGGAGTCCCAGAAGTGAATGTCGTAAGTGGTATTTTTTAGTTAGCAAATAGGTTATCAGGTTATCAATATCCTCTGCTCAGAAAATTTAAAATTTAATGTTTTATAAGTTGAAATATATATTGTTAAATTTACAATATTTTTCAATCAAATAGTTTATATTTCAGAATATAGAGCATATATTTTAATACAGAATACATAATAATTTATATTCCAAAATATAAAACATTATATATTTTAATACAGAATACATATTGTTTATATAATAAATAGATGGTTAATATTTTTATAATGTAATCTTATTTTTATAAAAAAAAAATGTTAAGCAGAGAAGCCACAATTTTAAGGACAATTTCTTCCTGCTAACACAATTTCAAAGACAATTTCTTCCTGCTGAAGTATCACCTAGCGAAAGTATTGCCTTCAGGGTAGTCTTAAAATTATAATGCAAAATCAAGTTAGAAAATTGGGAAGACAGGTTGTGAGAGAAGAGTTATACTCATTGATTAAGCCACTACGTCTCAGTTGCTATAAAGATATAGAAAAAATGTTGCAGTTGCAGGTATGTTTTATGTTTGCTTCATCGTTAAAGCAAGTAATAGAGAAGTAAATGTTGTATAAATTAAAATTAATAATGAATATTCTATAAATTAGAATATATATTATTTGATTTACAGTTAAAGTAATAAATTTTATAAAAGTTAAAAATTATATTTTTTGATTTAAAATTGATAGCAAAATAATAAATTATATTGTTATAGGAAGAAGGTAATAATGTCATGATTTTTTAATTTAAAATATAATAAATCTTTTTTTTAATTCATAATCCTTTTAATTAATCATTAAAATTTAAATTAAACAATATATATTTCAACATACATCATATCTATTACTTTATCATTATTAAACTAAATAAATAAACATTGAATTTGGTTGCAAGGAACAACTTATTATGTATTTGAACATACTAAATAAATAAATATTGAATTTGGTTTTAAGGCAAAAACTTACTCTATATTTGAATGTACTAAACTAGCACAGCCCCTAATTAGCTGTTGGTGAACGGGGAAAGGCTTAAGGTTGGTAAAACAATCCGTGTTAGCACTTAGAAATCATTCGGATTTCATACTAGGTCGCTGTATTCAATTCTTGTGTAGATGAAAAACAACTAGATCCCTTCCTCGTTTAGTATTATCTTAGTTTTCTATGTGGTGCCTCTTCCTTCTAACAGAAGTAGTGTTCTAGTCACTATTTTTGGAATACAAACGAAGAATATGAAACAAATGTAAATCTAATAGTGTAAAATGATAAAAAGTTAATAGTGGAATAAATTTGTAATTTCAATTAAGTTTGTTAATCATTTGAAAGTGGCAATTAAATCACACACTAATTTCTTAATCATATTAAGTAAATGTTAAAAAGTAAATACGTTAACGGAAGCTTTTAAAAATGCTAGATGGTTATGAACATGATATCTGGTTCATTGATTTGGAAAGATGACTAAAAATATGCTAGCATCTTCAAAATCTAAAAGGACAACTAAAACTAAGACTAAAAATCTGACCAGATTGAACCCCATTTTTATTTTTATTTTTATTTTTTTGCCTAAAAAACTTTTTTCTATATTTGAATGTGCTTTTCCAAGACGGATCAAATTTCTGTCGGATCCGAGGTATCCGCATCCCAAACGGTCAGAGTCCGCCTCAACTCACTCATAACATAGATATTAGGGTTGTACGCCTTCTCGTTGTTGAACATCCCGTAGACTTATCGTCATATTTTGGTCTGGGGATGTCCGGAAATCTGGTATGGCTTCGCTTGTGCAATTGCCAGTTTGCTTCCCTTCCTTCCGCCATCTCACTCCAAAGTTTAAGAGTTTTAGAACTTCGGGGTTCGAGTGACGGCCTCGAAGAGTTCTTTGA
>WSFP011426885.1:0-22180 GCA_009831015.1 Picea engelmannii
TCGTCAATACATCACATATTGATAAGGTTCCTTTCTTTCTCTCCAATACACAGTGTATCAGTGAGGTTCATCTCTCTCTCTCTCTCTCTCTCTCTCTCTCTCTCTCTCTCTCTCTCTCTCTCTCTCTCTCTCTCTCCTATGCACTGCTTCTCGGGGATTTTCCCTTTTCTATCGCTAGTATGCTAGTAGAAATATGTCAATCCCTCATCAACACTAAGCGTATTGATATTGATATTTGTTTTCACACCGACATAGACTGTGTTAGCAAGACGCTTTCATCTTGAAGCCTCTCCCAAGTTCCTCTAGCTCAAATCAATCTCGCTATGTCCGTTAATCAAAATCCTATGGTTTCAAGAAATTAATTCGTCCATGCATGAAAGGATAATTGATGATTGATTTCCTACCTTTCCTAATCTACTTCATGTTGTAGTTGTAATTGAGTTTGTGTGTGTTGCCAACAGCTTTCATTATGCATACCATGTCATCATGCACATTTTGTGCCTTCTTGATTTTATGACTAACCTTGATCATGAAAGTGGTGTTTATTGTTAGGTGGGTTAATTGCAGCATCTACAGGGCACATGTTGGCTCTGAATTACATCTCGAAGAAGAATAAGTACTCTTGTCGCATACTCAGTGGGAAGTGATCCAAACATCAGTTGACTATTTTCGCAAGATAATATTTCTCATCCATTGACAAATGAATTTATTTTTAATGGATGGATTAATATCCTATATAACACAGATGTCATAGGAATTGATGGAAATAAATTCGAGAAAAGAAGCAATGATAAAGAGGTCCAAATTTTCATTAAAAAATGTCTTTTCTCACAATTTTGGGTACTAGTCAAAGTGGAGTTTCACTCCTAAAACAGACTATATATATATTACAAGATTACGGTTCCAACACCACTGATGGAATCAAAATCTGAGGTCCATAAGTTCTAGAAATATCGCCAAGGATTTCCCATCAAGCAAGCCTCATTAACCATGACCTCCATTAAACATGGATCTACTCAAATGCTTGAATGAATTTGTAAGGTCTCTCACTAGAAGCCCCTTCTTGTGCTCTTCACGTTGCAAAAAATGACACTTCAATCGACATTGTATGAGAAAGTTATGGACTCTTCAACTCAAGCTCTTGTTGTTTCTTGTTGTTAAAAAAGACACTTAGAAAATTTTCAATTTGTCTTCATACATATGAGAGTTTGTGCTCATCTTTTTGATACATAGGAGAGTTCGTTTTCATCTTGTCGATACATAAGGGAGTTTGTGCTCATATTGTCGATACATATGAGAGTTTGTGCTCGTCTTGTTGATACATGAGTTCATCATTTTCTTGCTGACACATAGGGGAGTTCATTCTCATATTATCGATACAAGAGTTTGTGTTTTTCTTATTGATACATGAGTTCATGATTTTCTTGCTGACACATAGGGGAGTTCGTGCTTATCTTGTTGATACAAGAGTTCGTTATTTTCTTGCCAATACATGGGTTCGTTCTTTTCTTGCTAACACATAGGGGAGTTTGTTCTTATCTTTTTGATACAAGAGTTCGTGCTTTTCTTTCCAACACATAGGAGATTTTGTGCTTATCTTGTCAATACAAGAGTTCATACTTTTCTTGTCGACACATAGGGGAATTCATGCTCATCTTGTCGATACATAGGATATTGTGTGCTCATATTTCCGATACAAAGGTTATTTTTTTCTCATCTTGTCGATACATGAGTTTGTGATTTTCTTTATAATACATAGGGGATTTCGTGCTTATCTTGTCAATATGGGGACAAGACCCTACAGAACCACCTTTCATATGTTGGTCCTAACTTTTGACTCCAATACTTGTTTCATGTGTTTCTTATACCATCAAAAAGGTATTTTCGAGATATACAACTTCACAATTATATGATTTCAAATATTTCTCACCAATTGTTCACATTTTTATGATTAATATCTAGAACGTTGGAAAAATCCCCAGAGAACACAGTACTTCAACCAAGAGCAGAGGAACCCAGAACCGAACTTAGGGAAGCATATATGAACTCTCACTTAGATAATATTTCAGTTCTATAAGCTCGAATGCATGATTTTGAAATTTTATTTCAATATTATTCTATGGTCACTCATCTATTGTGTGTTGAATGGTGGTAGGTACCAATGTTAAAGGAATATCATACTCAACAATCCGAATATCCATCATGTGAGGTGAGAAAACCATGAAGGCACATCATCTACACATCAAAGTAATCTACTAGCATGCAGTAGTACCATCACATATACGATCTAGCACCAAGGATAATGGAGTAGTGACAACAACAACACTTGTCATATCAATAGAGGAGCAATGAAAGGGTATTAGACTCAAATAGTCGAAGAAGAATTATGAATCCCATGATGGTCGAATAAAAAACATGGAGGGAGAAGAGTTTCCCAATGTCTAGACTAGTCATCACAGTGGGTGAAGTGCACTATATCCAAAATCTATGATGGCCCACCAGCACTAAAAGACAAATTCAAAATGTAATTGCATATAATACATTAAATTATAAACATTTTTGCTAAGGACAAAATTTTGTAAATGAAAGGTCATGGGGGGAAGGTGGAAGGTGAAGAGTCAAGTTGAATGTGAATAAATACAGGGATTGTATCTAAGTAAAAGGGACTTTTGAATCTTGGATATTTCATGTACTATTACTTAAACTTTTAAAGAGGAGAAGCCTATTTGGCCAATTTATCTTCTGGAGAACTTTAATTCTCTTGTTGGACATACTTTGGACTATTCCTTTGTGTTTTTCTCAGCACTCGGGTCGTGTAAGAATGTATTTCATATTGTAGACTATTCTTGTGATGTTTTTTCATTCTTGTTTTGGTTCTTCATGGAATATTTGTCTAAATTTATGGGCATATGACTGTAAATGATTATTTAAATGTTATACTATTATGTGTTTGCAATTATTTATTCATATTCTTGTTTCTATTAGGCGTGAATTGTTTCTCAGGCCATTGATAGAGACAATTTTGGTTCTATGTTTGCATTTTGGTTACCTTAGTTATGTATGGATGCATGCATATTAGATTAGTTGAATTACATTATTTAGATTAGAAGCCTTTGTCGGTGGAACGGACCACAACTAGTAAACCCAAAACCAAAAATGGTTTCCAGGCTAGAATCTAGATGGGTTCCCTATTCCAAACGGTGAGAGATATAATTGAGACCTCCTATCGAGGGTAACCCCTGTTGTTGGAAAAGGATATTTTTCCCACGTCAACAGGAAGAAATACTTGAGAGGATCGAGATTAAGTTGTGTTGAAAATCCATTGAGAGAGGAAAAAGGTTCCTCGATCTTGAAGCTTCTAAAAAATTCAATCCCTATTATCCAAGAGAATCTCACTTGGATCCCAGGAAATGGGAAGACTGTGAAGATTTGGGAAGATAGTATTTAAGGAAAAGTGGCTTTTTCAAGCAAAGAGGAATTGTACCCCCTCAAAGAGTGGATGGAATACCAATATATACAAACTCTTTATGATATCTTTGATTGGGCTATCTTTGGTTAGGCTGGAAATTTGGTTCCCCTCTGGAAACTTTAGTCCTTCTAATAAGTATTCTTGCTTATACACTCTTTCAATGTGCTCCTTAATATTTGTAAAAAAAGATAGCAGAGGGTGGGGCGATTCTCTCTACTCGGTAAGCGTAGGATACCTTTCTCAACTGGAAGTGACTTGCCTTCCTCAGAGATCAACTCTTTGAAAAAAAGTATGGAGTAGTGATGAACTATAAAAGATCAATATTTTTTGTTGGATCCTCGCTCACAGAAAAACACTTACAACAAAAAATTTAAAAAGGAAAGGAGTGGTTGGTCTTTCTCAATGTGTCTTATGTGCTAATGATGAATAGACGACTCAACACATATTCATTGATTGTAATTATTACAAAGAAGTTTGGGTGCATGCATTTTCTAGGTTGAATCATCGAATAAGATGGCCTCAATCCTTGGATTAACTCTTCCTACACTAGGGAAAGCTTTATAATGGGAACTTCCAACATAAACCAATATTTAAAGTAATTAGGGAAGCTCTCCCAAAATTTGTTTACTAGAAAATTTGGCTTGCCAGAATCAGGAAAATGTTCAATGATGAATGGTGTAATCTACTTCAGACAACCTCAAAGGGATCAAATATCCTCTTGGAATACATGCAACATAGAATCAAAACACATGATCCGACATTAGACTATTTGGAGAAAGCCTAGTTATTGAAATTTAAATTAGCACAAGTTATCCCATCCCCATTAACTTCTAAAGTTAAATCACTTCCCCATTGGTTGATTAGGAAATAATCCTCTGAATTTCTAGACTTGAAGTTAAAACAACACTCTCATTCTTTTTTCTTCGGTAGAGCTTCCAAAAACAATCCAAGGGTGGCAAGTGTGGGAGGGACACTTCATGATATCGAATGAAACAAGGTTGTGTATTATGCCTTGGGGATATGAAAAGTATCAAACAATCTACCTAAATCTTATTCATTATGGTGATGTATTTTTGTCACAAAGGATGAAGGAATAAAAACTATGACAGTTTTTGGTGACTTGATGTTGGTTATCAAAACAATGGTTGGCCTAGCCAACCAAGAGGGATAAAATTGAATTCAATCATTTCCCAAAAATACAAAATTATTCCACATTTTGAACAAATGTCTTTCTATCACATAAAGATGGAAATGAATGAATAAGTGGATCACTAGGAAAAGGTTGACACTACCTTAGACCCGTGTGTCATGAAAAAAATGGGTTAGTAAGCTATAGCTTAGTCTCATGATTAATATGGTAGTGGTTATTTATTGGCACCCAAATCAATATGCAAGGCTCATTAAGTAACAACTGGAGGTGACTTGGAAATAATCACATGTGGAGTCCTTCCTCTTAGAACCATATGGCTTGGCAGGCTTCACCTGTGTTAATTCAATGCACAAGTTTAATATTCAGCAAGAAATGTGGGAATATGTTGATTTAGTGAGTCTCTATGGGAATTTTTTTGGGTAGTTTTCCTTAGTTTTTTACGAATATGGAAACTAGAAGAGAGATCAGTGTTGCAATATATGTGCATTGGTTGTATTAGAGTAGATACGATGAATCTTTTGGTGGGATAAATTTAGTTCAAAACTTATCAAGGGTGGTGGTTCCAGGTCGCAATGGACCTCCAATGTTGCTAATATTCTATGCTCTGGACATGCATGTCTTGGTATCTCATCCTTTCTCTTTGAAATTTACTATCTCTCGTGTCTTTGAAATTACAGTATGGAACAGTCAGCTCATAACAAATTTGGATTTTATTTTCCTGTAGTGGTTTGGGAATTGGTTTTTTAATTTAGGTATTTTTATTTTGACTATTTGGCCAATCATTTCTCATAGCCCATCATATATATTTATAGGATTTATAAGTGTGGAAGGAATAATTAGGTATATCATGGAAAATAATGATGTTAGACAAATTAGGAAGGTTCTCCTCAAGCATGAAGAAATAAACCAAGAAAACAAAAAAGCTCTTGTGATTATTTCTTCAAAAATTGCAGGGCTTGAGTAGGCTAGTTCCAGACACAATGCCAATATAATGATTCTTCTTATTATTATTCAGAAACAACTAATTGATTCCTTGGAGGTAGAGTGTAATACACTTCACTCATTAGTCCTATCTTAGTGCATGAACTCTCTCTCCTTAGCTTCCAACAACCATGACACTGGGAACTCATTTCAAGATGGGGTAATGGAAGATGCTACAGTTCGTCAAAATCACGATCCCATGGAGATCGAAGGATCACGTTCCCTTCATCTAGAGGAAGAACAATAATCACAAGGCAATGCCCAATTATGACTGAGTAGAATGTTCTTTTGAGTTGTTTGTATCTTGCCTCAATATGTTAAATAGGTCACTAGTAGAAATACGTGGAACTCTTGTTTAGAGAAGACACTACTAATTATAGTTATTACTACATAAATTTGTATAGTTTTGGTACAATCTTTGAACTCTGCTCAATTGAATCGTTGCTAGCTTCGACACAACCGCCTTTTGAAGAATAACATTTTTTTTGTTTTGATTAAAAAAAAGGTGGGATTAGCATCATTTTAAGGAGATTAAATGGATGATACCATATAAATTGGTATTAGAATAATTGTTGTTATTATTAATGATGTCAACAAAATTAATGGAATTAATCATTATTGCTAATGTTTTAATCCATAAAAATGATCATTAGATATTACAAATCACATGTAGACTTTATGGAAAATGCATATAGAGGTTGTTGAGGGCCTTAATGTTAAGTATTTTCGAGTACATCATCCACACTAATTATCCACATGTAGTAAATGGAGAATAGGCATGGAAACGGGTAGGATAGTTGAAATTTTGCTTATGGAAAATAGGGTGAGATATGGCTTATGGAAAATTATTAAATTAGTGATAGTGAAAAAAAAAATTTGAAGACGTAAAAAATAAATAAATAAATCACAAATTCAAAAAATACATATAATTGTCAATAATTCAATTACTAAAAGAATCTTTAACAAGAAAAAAATATGATGTATTTGGAAAAACAAGTTTTAAAACAACTTAGGAAAAAACAACCATCAACTTTGTTCTTTTTTAAAGGGAATTTTAACGAAAAACTCACGAATTAGCTACTATATTCGCAACAGCGTTTAGAGACATGTAATATTTCTTCAAAATACATGGGACACCACCTTATTTAAAATGCCAAGAGGGACCTGCCTCTCCTCTACTTTCTTTTTTTTTCAATGTTGTTTTTTATTATTTGAAGCAATAAGATCTCTCCCAACACTAAATGTGTCATGTTTTCAATTATATGCTCCTCAATAAAAAAAGATGAAACATTTTTTAATATGTGCATGGGATCTACTAAGTGGGAAACATTAAGATGCTCCCATATGGAAGCTCATAAAATACATATTTCCTTTTCATCCCAATGGGCATTTTCTCAATGTAAATGTCAGAAAATTCACGATCATCGAACATAGGTTCTCCATTTGATTCGATTTTTTTTGCAATTTCATTATATGTCTATATTTCATATACCCTAAGCTAGTTTGTCAATGCCATGTTTTCAAGTCTCTCGATTCACTCTACTCTACTTTTGAAATAAGATGGTGCTCTTCTCTAAGGTGGTATTCTAGGAGGAATATCATTAAGCAATAGTGCACAATATTTCATTGGTTTCAGACCACCTAACCTTTATAAAAGGTCCAAAACATTTACATTTTGTTTAGGTCATAAGAGATAGTAGATCTATGGTAATGTTTAATCCAACAAGGAGAAATTGAAGAAATGTAATAGCACTTAACATAGACCATAAGAATATGTTCACATACCATGACTTCATCAAGATAATTTAACCATAACCAAGAGAAAGCCACCATAAGTAGAGAGAAACAGTATGGGCGCCTCAAGAAAAAATAATGAATGAATTCAGTTGAATGGAATAATTTCTTTTGAACCATAACTAAGAAATTTTATATTAGTAAAAACTACATTAAAGCTCATAGAAGATTTTCAACAAAATTCTACTTCAGAGGATTTGAGCAAGAACAAAAATAGAACGTAAAACAAACTTTATCCCATAAAAAGGATGAAAGGGAGAAATCCAACCCTTGACCTTTTGTAACTTAGTCTTTCAATCAAGAGTAAGTTCTAACAAATGTCTTGCATAAAGTAATACAAAAACAAAACATAATTATCTTTTATGCGGAACTTTCCCCCCATTAAACAAGGGAATGTTATTAGACGGATTCCAACAAGATAACCTTGATGACATTTTAGGCTATTGAAGAAGGTAATCCTCATGTATGCCCCAACTATGGTTGGCACATGGCCACAGGTGAAGATTACACACATTTCTCAAAACATCCATGATACCCTTTTATTACAAGTCTATGACATTATTGTATACAATACCCATCAATGCCAAAGAAGATAGTTGCACCAAATTAAGTATGCCAAATAACATAATATATATAAGAAAATCATTCAACATGCTTACTAGAGAAAACTCTTATTCCTAGATATGTGTGCATGGTGTATGCACATATGATGTACAACATAAAAGACTTCTCATCTAGGATAGCCATGATACATCATGTACCTATATACCTTCCCATAATTGCTTCAATTGATTAGTCAATGGTTGGAGGTAGACATTCATTCTCTTCACTTGTATTCTACCAAGAACTATAAGAGCCAACATAAGATGTTCATTCTTCACAAACAACCATGGGGGATATTCTTATTGATCACTACGTTTAGACAAACAAAATAGTTGGTGTTTTAATGAGAATATAGGTTAACTCCATCCATGGCTATGCTCAAATGAAGTATTTGTGCTTAATCCTTAAATCTAACAAACCATGTATCCTATAAATGCTTCATGGCTATTGAATCTGTTGGGAATCACATAACTCATGGCTCACTTCTATGTGAGGCATACCATTCATGCAACATGACTTTTTTTTTACAACAAAATATTCGTTGAATCCTTGGGAATATAGTCAAGTGTCTCACTATCTTATAAGAAGGACCATGTGCCTATGCCCACATTCAAGACATATATTCTATGTGTATGTGCATTTGCCTCTACAAAGAATGAAATAATTCAAATAAGCATGATAGGATACATATTCAAAACCCAACCCTTTCAACAATTGTTTTTTCCTTTTTACATTTATCGAGAAAGCCAATATCACTTGGAAGAACCTTATATTTTAATAACTTGCAATTAGTGAGAAAGATACATGTACATTGTCATTAAGAATGCATAAAATCCCTTTTAACTACTAATTGTGTGACTAAATTCATCAAAATATAGGGGAATGGATGGTTAGTTACCTCAATGATTCCAAAAAACATGTCTCTAACATACCATACATCACTTTCCAATTATATAATAACTTGGTTATCCCTAGTTGGGTAGGCCTTGACCCATGTCCAAAGAGAAGGGTGGTGGAAGCACACTTTAGGCTTTTGAAGAAGGTATCAATGATATGAGCATTGGCCTCAAGCTTATCTTATTGGAATGCATATAACAAAATTACCTCCAAGTGATGCAAACCCCCACCACTCCCAGGGGCTCGCACGACCTCTCGATATAAGGATAATTCACACAAGGGAGTTGAATTATCTCTCGGGTCCTCGTTGAACCCTCATAATTCTATACCATGGGCCTTTTCCTTTTTTCCTGCACATAAATTTATGTTCGTGAGGGTCTTATCACTTCAGTGGAGAAATCCATGTGACCTTGGGTCAAAACCGTAGGCTAAACCCTTTAACCAGTAGGGACTCCGACACTTCATGCCTTCAGGCTACAGAAATTTTCCATGTTTCAATGTGTAATACCTTTGAATATGTGATCTCCAAACTTGTGGATCGGGCGGCTGATGTCTCCCTCAGATCAATGGCCTACGTTTACTCTGGGCTCCTGGATTCAAATCTTTTCACAAATTTCACCAACAACCTTCCGGAGTACCAAACTTCGAACACGTGAAGGGTTTTTATCAACGGTCCATGCTTCCTCGCCAATAGACGGTCAAGATGGACTCTGGCCTTCGGGCCTTCATGGATTTTTGACCTAGAAGAAATTACACCCCATATCTTCCAGAGTGTCAAACTCCGAACTCATGCGATCTGTCGACACGTACACTTGACGCTAATGCTCAGGATCTGCTTCAAGCTTCGGAGCTTCGGGAGTTTTTCTCACTCTTACAAAAACACTTCAAATTATTTGGAGCAGTGAATTTCTGAACCACGCTTGATCTGCGAACACGTGTACTTATAATCTACGACCAAGATGTACTCTAGGCTTTAGGAATTTTGCCTCCCCCGCGACACACACCTAAAAATTGCTAGAGTAGCGAAGTCCGAAGGACTTAGACGGGTAATGGTCGTGCTCCTTTATGAAATCTGATGGCTGTGAAAGATCTTACTCCTCCTTGAGAGGATCTTGTCCACTCAACCTCAAAATGAAAAGGATTCTTCCTCCAAGTACTTTTACTCGCTATTATTCCTGATCTTTGTCACTCTAAGTGACTCGAACCTTGGCGCATGTCTGGTGCTTCTCTCCTGAGCTTGAGACATAGAAAAATATCCCGCGCACTCCTTGTGCTCACTCTCCTCTGAACCTTTTCAACACTTCTCTAAGTGTTGGCCCTATGCACACCTTGCATGGGTATCTCCTTCAAGATGTTATACTCAAAAGAATATATGTGCGCTCCTTGCACTCACTCTACGAAATTCACACTATCTCTCCTCTTGAGCCTCCTCAACACTTAATAGAGTGTTGACTCTGTGCACGCATTTCACTAACCTCCCTTCTGAGATTTTATAATCCAATGAGTATAGGTGCACACCTTGTGTTCAGTCTGCATAAACTTACACGATCTTGTCTGGGATATGGAGTCTGTAAATGACTCTTCCTTCACACTCCTTGCATGGGCACCGTGTACTCCTTACACCAAGATTTCAGAAGAGAAACAATTGAAACTTTAAAAAAATCAAAGATCCACTCATTCAACCATGAAATACACATACATGCAAATAAACATAGAAAATAGATAACATAACATTACCCAAATAACTCAGAGATAAGAAAACTCATAAATGTGAAGCAAATATCTTTTATTATATTCCTTCAGCAAAACATTTACAATAGTTCCATCAGCTCTCAGCAAAATAACAAGAGCTCTCTACAACTCTCTTCAGCAATAATCACAATAACCTCAGCAACAATAACAATAAACTTCAGCAACCTCTTTTGGAAATAGATTACATGCATTTATACATGAGGGGGCTTCTCGAGCCTTCCCTCCAGACTATCTTAGTGCTTTAAAATCACAATTAAGCATCCTACCACTAAGGATTATTACAATAAATGAGATATTACAATCTAGATATGAGTCGATGCTCAAAATATGCACAATCCTATAGGTAATTAAAGCAATTACAATATCCTATATTGTTTACAATGGCTCTTGCTTCAAAATCTTACGGGGCCTTTAATTACAATGGTTTAAAATTTATCATGACATGCCCTCCTTGGAATCCAAACCTGTTAAGTGTGTTGCACTTTAGATGTTGAATCGTCTTCCACTTTGCCTCATTGAATGTTACACATTATTTTCGTCACCCCTATGATCGTCAATAATGTACACCTATATTTTGTCTTTAGAAGTATCAATTTCCTTAATCCCGGAAGAAGAATGAAGATGAACTTTCCCAGAGAGATGAAATTATATTTTCCTTTGTAAAAAAACCTTGTAAAGAAGGATCGTTGCACCTTTCTCAATGTTGAGGGTGCGATAATCTAGGATCGATGCAGGTTGCACCATAGTGTTCTGCGACATTGTCGCATTGTGTTATTCTAGTAGCCTACGACAATTGTGTGAAAAAATAGTTTTTGTTGGTTTTTCCTTACCCATATCTTAGATAAGTGTCTCGGCTGATTTGTTGGTCTGATTACAGTCTGCTTGAAAACTTGGAATTTTCTTTTAGCCATCTTTTCTTTGTTTTAGCTTGTTTTCTTTTGAAATATTTGATCTCTTGCTTTGAGTGTTTTTCAATTACAATGCATTGTTTTTCTTTAGAACTGTTTAGTGAAAGAACATTTTTTTTCCGAATAGTTTGTTTTAAAAGAAAAAATTAGTTTGGGTTGTTTTTGTTTTGAAGAATCTCGCTATTGATTTTAGTGTATATTTGAAATAAAAAGATTTAATTTCTTTCTTTGCATCAAATTGGGGGCATCTTTGCATTTGAAGTAGCGAAATTGCATGGTTTTTGGCATTTTTTTATCTTGAATTCTTAAAAAAATTCCCCCTCATGGTTTGGGGGGGGAAAGAATCGTGTATTAGTGTATAGTCTCTTTGGATCATTTCTTGAGGATCTTGATATCAATGAGTTTAATAAAATTTTGGTTCATTGTGCATCTGGAAATGATAAACGTTTTCTCCTTCTCGTAATATAGCTTTCATCGAAGTGAAATATTTGCATCTTCATTTCTTTGCATAAGATTAGAGTCGGTCAAAACATCATTTAATCCACACCATTTTCCTCTTGAGTAACAACAACTTAATAAAATTTATGCGTTAATTAAAATCTACCTAGAAACTTATATTTCTAGGGCTCTTTGCAACCTACATTAGATTGATTGTAGGGATTTGGAATAGGTGTGAAATATAGATTTCCAAAGTTGTAAACAAACATAGAATATTGATTTAGGGAGTGGTGAAATCCATTTACTATATTTTGTCTTGGGAATCCCTTCTCACACAAGGGTCAATCACGAAGTCGCATTAAGGCCAACAAAGTTACTAACCCTGCTTTGTTGGTCTTGGTGTAGTGGTTGCGCGTATTATTGGGGGTCACTTGAGAAAACAACCCTGTGTGAGCCTTCTCAAGTCGATTTTGGGCTCAGTTACCCTTCGCTTGCACATATATCGGACTGTCGACTGTTTCCCCAAGCATCATTATTGTATTTGGTAACCTTAGTGGCCTTTCTCTTTAGGGTTAATACACAAGGTGACGATGAAGGGGAAACTCTTCATTGTACCTGGAATCAACGTTGGTCAAACTCACTCGGGTTTCTTGGAGGGAAAATCCATGCTTATTGTGTGGAAGCTTGCACCAAGGCATAAGTCTGTTAAGCAGATATTCAACATAACTTTTCCACCTGCTCTGTCTCAGCCCCTTCTTACATTATTCACGTGACGTTGGATTTCATCACCAACTAGTGTGTTCATTGTGAGAAGGTTTTGTTTGTTTGCTTGCTTCCTAGATTTTTAGTGTGTGTTGTTTGTTTTCCCTAGAAAACTCTAGGTTTCATCTATGTTTAATGGTGTCAGTTCCATAAATGACCAATGAAGCAATCGCTTCTCTGGGGGAACCTTTTGTTTTTCCTTCTTATGGAAACGTTGGTCCTCCTTACATCGCTACTTTGAGCCTTCCATGCCTCATAATTGGGTTATCGGTATGGTTGTTTTCCACTCCGGTAATCCCGAATGTGGCAAGTGCTTCGGTTGTAAGCACTTCCCCCCAAGAACATCAACCTCATGTTGATCCTTCACCTTCTTCACCGGTAAGAACTTCTTCGCCTTCTTCACTTGCAATGTCTTCTTCCATTTTATCTTCTTCACCTAGTGAAAGCTCTGAAGCTAGTAACCCAGTGGATAAGAATAATAAGAAAAATAAGCAAGGGTCCAAACTTCCAACCACTGCCAGACATGTTGGAAAAAAACCAGTTACTGATAATCATGTTGGGAGTGTTGATGATGCCAAGACCACCCAAACAACATGTAAGCCCAAGTAACCTTGCAGGATTTGTAAGGGTATCCATCTTCTTAAGGAATGCCCTAGTCTATTCAAAGTTATAGAAGCATGGTATATATCTCCTCGTTGTTACACATCGAAATTTCTCACTTCGATAGTGTCGCAAGTGTCATCATTACAAGTGTCGCATTTTGCTCATAAGTGTCGCAAGTGTCAAGAAAAGAATATTGCCATAATGCCTATGTCGTACATATAACGACATCAAAAAGACACTTGAAACACCTCAAACATTTGATTTGGAAGGAGAGAAATGGGTCAACAGAGCTATGTACCTCTTTCCATTTGAAAGAACCACTGAATTTGAGTTTTGAGAGGAGCGCTCCCCCATACCTCTCTCAGGAGTGATGGTGCCCCCCTATAGACTGTTAGGGAGCATTACAACACGCTGACAACCCTTTTGGAGGAGCGCTGCTAGTGTTAGGAGTGTTGGCGCCCCCCTATACCTTAATAGGGAGTGTTATAAGGCTCTGATTGTCCTTTTGAGGGAGCGCTACCTATTCTGGGAAACAGTTGGTTCGTTGAGAAGAATGGGGGAAAGATCTCTTCAATCTTTTAAGGCAGTTGGATTCGAATCCTTGGTCAAGCCATGATCTTAGGGAAGATCCCTAACTAAAGGAGGAAAATCCTCAACTTACCCTAAATATATCTCAAGTATTTGGGCCTCTCCAAGACTATATAAGCAGGCTTTCTTATGGTGAAAAGAGGAAGGATTAGAAGCATGAAACCTATGATCTCATAGGAAACACACAGTGAAGTGGAGAATAATTGGTGAAGCTATTTTCATTCTGATCGTGGATCTTTTGAGCAAGGGTTAGACAAGGAGGACTTGATGAAGTTGTTGAACTCGCATCTACAGTTGTAAGTTTCATTCATTGTTGTTCTCATTAATATAATATGCTTGTCTTGTTTCTTTCTAGTTTGTGCTTAATCTCACATGAACTTATCTCTCATAGATAGGTCTATTTCAAACTAATCTCAGTAGAGTAGGAAGTGGTTTTACTTTTGTTTGTCTACAGGGCTTCTCGAGGAGCGAAATATTGGAGATCAACTCGGACCGTGCAGGGACAAACACCGGTAAAAGGTACTTCTTTTCTCCTTCCTCCTCACACATTAGTTTATCTAGACCTAAAAGGAAGTCAGTGTCCATGATAAGCATATTCTGTCTTAAGAGTTAAGAGTCTAGCTCTCAAGAGGAGATCTACCTGTCCACAAGGAGATTTTCCTTCAACACTCGCCATCCCATGTCCTCAGCCTTTGAACTACATGTTGATAACCTCTCGTCAACTAGTCAGGATACCGTTGGGAAGAAGAAAAGTAGAGTCAAGTTCTTGTGTAGGTTATGTCGAGGGAGTCATCAAACTCACCTTTTCTCTTGTATGGATGAATCCTCGAAATTACTGGAAGACATGACTGTCTCCCAGCCTCAACTTTTGACTGCTTACCATAGGCTTAGTCTCAACCCACTTGTAGTTGATGGAATGATCAAGTTGGTCCCTTTATCAATCAGTCTGGTTGATCATGTAGTTAATATGGTCATGTCCTTAGTTGAACCAGTTAACAAAGTGGTCGATCTAATCCCATCCTCGGTCGATCCCACTCTCTCGTTAGAGATTGAAACCCAAGTGGTCGATCTATTTCCATTTTTCGACACCATTCTCCCCTTTGAGAATGAAACCCAAGTGGTCAATTTGATCCCGTCATCGATCGATCCTACTCTCCTGCTAGAGAGTAAACCTGACACTGCTCATGTTTTTCTTCTTGATACAAACTCTACCATACTGGGGGGAATTCATCCTTATCTTATTGAACCTCCTCCAAGTAATGAAGCCATCCTTTTTTATTGGGGTGCGCTAACTAGACCTCATCTTCCCTCTCACATTCCTTTCAATATTACAGTACAGGTTTGTGGTCAAGATGTTCCACAGACACTGGTAGATGAAGGTGTGTTCATTAGTATTTTGTCCTCTATTGCTTGGAAAGATTTTGGTTGTCATCATCTTGTGTTGGTTACACAGAATCTGTTAGCTTTTAACAGAAGAACCAATCAAACTTTAGGGACCCTTCCTCAGTTTCCCGTAACTTTGGGAGGGAAAACTATCTTTATTGATATTATGGTAGTCCAAGACCCTTTGGATTTCGATTTACTCCTTGGGCGAGATTATGTCTATGCCATGAAATCTATCGTTTCCACTCTTTTTCGTGTGATATTTTTCCCTCACGATGGAAGAATTGTGATTATTAATCAACTTTTGTTTGTTGGCACTGACTTGAACATCAACTAAATGACATCCATAAACGGTTCTTATATGCAGGCGATATTTCCCCCGCCACAATTCAATTATGTGGCATTGTCTCCCATGCCTTTAGTTGTCGATGAAAATGATCCTCTCACTATAATCTCAGTCTCTTATGAATTAGATCCGGTAGTTGACATGGTGATCTCTTCGGTAGGGATATTAGAGCCTGACCTCCTTACCCCTATCATGGCCCTCGACATGTGTTCCTTCCAGAGTGTGTTTATTATGTCAAGTGAAGATCTCTTGGAAGCCATGAACGAGCTTTTTCCCTTGACATGGTGTCATTTTGGAGCATTGTCCTCTTGGAATCCATGATCAAGAAGAGAGTTTTGAGCATGGTTTTCTGATTTCAATCTCATTAAATAATGAAAAAAGCTTTGAGTATGGGTTTCTGATTTCAATCTCATTAAAAAATGAAACCAGTTGTGAGGATAGTTTTACGTCTCTGTAGAAACCTCGTTAAAAAATGAAACAGAGGTCATGAGGATAGTTTTTACATCTCTATGGCAACCTCATTAAAAAATGAAACAGAGGTTATGAGCATAGTTCTTCTTCTGTGTCAAGCTCATTAAAAAATAAAACAACATGTCTCGAGCATAGTTCATATTTTTGTTTCAAGTTCGTTAAAAAGTGAAACAAAGGTCTGGGGATTAAACCTGGAATCTCAAGCATAGTTTTTCTTCTCTATGAAAATCTCGTTAAAAAATGAAATAGTTTCCCCCCCTCTTCGATTGAGTCAAGTACTTTGTTACGTATAGTATTTGAAGCGTCATTTCATCCCCCTGTGTCGTTGGATGAAACGAAGATTGGGGGGAAATGCTTACAGCCTTTGGACTTCATGATGAATTTAGGTCTCTAGCTTCTTAAGTTGCGGGAAACTTTCCAACCATGTGAATCCATGAACCATGTGTTGGGAAACCTCAAGCATAGTTTTCTCTGGTTCAAGCTTGTGTACAAATGAACCCACCTACCTCAAGCATAGTTTTCTCTGGTTCAAGCTTGTGTAAAAATGAAACCACCTACCTCAAGCATAGTTTCCTCTGGTTCAAGCTTGTGTAAAAATGAAACAAATTCCAAGCATAGTTTTGTTTAGTTTTCATCTTGTGTAAAAATAAAATCTATCCCAAGCATAGTTTTGTTTTGTTTTAAGCTTGTGTAAAAATGAAAACAATCACGAGCTTAGTATTTTTTCTTTCTCGTGTTTGTAAATCAATGAGAATGTAACCAAGTAAACATTTATCACTTTTTTTGGACTCATAAAAGTTATACGAAAAAGGAACCCCCTGTAGTTCCCTTTAATATATTTTTAGACTCTCTAAACATGAAAAGATTGTTGAGATATTTTGTTCTTTTCACGCTCGTTAAATAATTTGAAGAAAATGTATGTTGAGTGGTATTTTATCTCTTTTTCATCCTCATCGGATTACTTTATGAAAAAGGAACACTCTAATCAAGCATGATTATAAAAATTTATGGAGTCCTCTTTAAGTTCTTTTCAAACTCCATAAATATGAAAAGACCACCAAGTTTACTTTGATTGGACTCGTAAAACAAACATCAAAAGGCCCATAAGGACCGAACCACTCTTTCCTAGGGTTCGTTAAACATACTTCAAGGGACTCATCTGAAGGATGAGCTTATAGTTCAATCATATGTTATCCTCCTCAAGATTGTGTAAAAATAAAGAGGTACTCGAAAGAAATGGTGGGGGGGAATGGGGAAAGAAATGTGTATAAACATGCATTCTATGGAAGTGATTTGCTTTTGAACATGACATCCTTTCACTCGCTTTTTGTCTAGGTTGGAAAATCCACTTGTCTCTTGATCATACTCCTTTATAAGATTACAAATTGATCTGTGATCCATGTTGTTGAGTCAGTGTTTCCAAGACAATTTTCATGTCATCAATATGTTCAAAGAGAATTTCAACCAGAAAATATTTCTATCGCGTCGGCCATTTCTATAGTCCTTAAGCCTTCTATTGCGTCGACCATCCCTGATTTAGTCCTAAATCACTTGTTACTCTGATCTAATTCAAACATTTTTACCGATTTCGTGTCATTGATGGGGGATACATTAAGGCCCTCATGTGCCATGTATTTTCCTGTCGAATTCGACTCATTATCTTAGAATTAGACTTAGAAACTAATTGATACCTTGGAACTTGCATGCCTCAATGGAAAGTTTCCTCACTTTCGACAATGGGTTTTCATTATTGACCCCTGATAGGGCGATTTTTCCGAGTGTTCGACTTCAGCTCACCTGTTGGATTGTACTAGTGTACCATGGGAGTCATTTAGATTAATGGTGATTTCCCTCACACTTGTTAATGGTATTCACTTCAACACATGTATCAAGTGGTTTCTACCATGTTCAACTTCAACACATGTATCTGCATGGTTAGATTCATACTATAGAGTGGTGGAGATGAAGACCCTGCATCTTTTCTGATAGATTTAGGTTGCGTTGGAGTATATTCAGATTGTATTATTGCATAGATCCACAGTGTATGTCTCATGGATATGTTCAAATTTGAGTCTTTAACACATAGATCCATAATGTATTTTTGGTGGCTATGTTCATATTTGAGTCATATTGGTATGGATCCATAGTGTATGTTTGGTGGCCATGACATGTCTTACTTGACATGGATCTTTGCATGTTGGAATTTATGCTTTGATTCATTTGTATTCTAAGTATGGGAATGCCTACCTCAGTGATGATATAATATTGCATTGTATTTCCTTGTTTGTTGGCAGGATTCCGACCAACGTGTTCCTTGTTCCCAACACACACTCGACAAAGTATTTCAGCTATTACTCTGTTCTAACATCTTACTTTGGGGGGCTTACTGTTACACATTATTTTCATCACCCCTATGTCCGTTAATGATGTATACCTATCCTTTGTCTTTAGAAGGACCAATTGCCTTAATCATAAAGAAGAATGAAGATGAACTTTACCAGAGAGATGAAATTATCTTTTCCTTTGTAAAAAACCTTGTAAAGAAGGATCGTTGCACCTTTCTCATTGTTAAGGGTGTGATGATCTAAGATCGACGTAGGTTGAACCACATTGTCATCTGACGTTGTCGCAGTTTTTTCAGTGTTAAGGGTGCGACAATCGCTCGTATGAAGAAAAAGAGAAGCTTCTTGACGCTTCTAGAATAGAAGCTTCTAGGGTGAGGTGGCCTCCGATCAGTTTGGATATGAGTCACATCCCTGATCTCATGGGATTGTCCTAACCTTAGCACCCTCTCCTTTTCATATTATAAAAAGAGGGGATTTTTCATGGGGAAAGTTATCTTTTAGAATATATTTTTTGGGAGAGCTTGGGAATGGTTAGAGAATTTTCGAAACTTCAGCTTAGTTACAGAGATTCAACTAATGAGATATTAGTCTAGACAAGAGTTTGGATTATCTTCAGCTATAGCTAATTCATATGGATTTTTTGGGCCTATGGTGGCTTTGAGCTTCACTTTGTCAAGCTGAGATCAGAAGTAGCTGTCAGATATATAGTCTCAGAATCCATGGAGCAAAATTGTGTGGGAAGAAAGGAATTGTTGGAAGGAACCTGACAACATTAAGGCATCTGGTTGTATCTTTCTTACACATTCTTTAATACAGATATACTTTATATTTCCTATATGAACGTTATTTTTCCATATTGTATGATTCATTGATCATGTACATAGTTTCATATCAAATAGACTATGTTATTCGTGTCTTCGTTGGCTTGTGTTTCTTTGCATATATTTCTCCATAAGCCTTATGACAGAGCTAGGATCACATTGGTGAGGTCAGGTCTACAACATTTAAAATGTATGTTTTGGATTATCCTCTTATTTGGTAACTGAAATCTAAGGAAACTTTAGTATACTATCTTGTTTTGTTCTAGTTTCAAGGTGAAATTAGGGATATCAGTTTATGTCCGCACTTACCAATTTGTCCGATAATAGTGATGATCCTGCATCACCAAGGCATGGGTATCCCATCATCCATACCAAATTTTTAATTTGTGTTTTGTTCCCAACATTTCAAGAACCAGTGTTATTGTAAATGTTATGAATTGGTGAATCGTGACATAGTGGGAAATGAATAGGTGGTTGATCCAACCATGCTTAGTATGCTTCCTCTCCAATTTGGGCTCATTTAGAAACATTTTCTTGATTTGAAATTGTAGTGGGTTGCAACAATGGATGATACACGTAATTCATCATCTAAACCTTGATTGCAAAAATATTGAACATTAAATCAATGATATTAATAAACGCAATGCATTTAGAATGTTCACACAATAGACCAAACATTTATCAGAAGCATGGGAAAAGAATTCTAATGGACATGCAACCAACCACTTTAGAAAACAAATGTCAAATTAAGTAATAAATTTACATTAATCCATTGAAAATCCAAAAATACAACTAGTCAGTGATCTTTTTCTTAAACCCCAAGGAGAGTTCTAAAGGTAGTCCCAATGCGAGCCACCTTTGATGAGCGATTGGTGATCTATGAACTTTATAGTTTATTAAGATCATCACAAGGAGACATACTACATATTGCATGCATAAAAAATATTGATTTATTAATTTTCATAAAGAACTTTGTGTTATTGAAGTGCTCCTCAAATGAACAATTTGCACTACACAATGAGCACCTTCAACTATTTATGAACCTTGCAATGTTTCCATGAGTGTGTGGATGACCATTGATATATAATAGGTTATCCCTGTAAAAGTTTCCATAGGCAAAATTGTTCATGCACATACTATACAAGGAAATATTATGTTTGTATTTAATAATAGTCAAGTAATTAGACCAACTCTAAACATGACCACAAAATGGAATAAGTGTTACTTATTGTTTGGGAGGAACAAATACATGTGAAAGGATAAACAACCCAAGATTTGCATAGATTATTTGAGAATTTAAAATCATGTAAATATTACCACAATGGGAAAATTGATCTTGGCGAGGACTTCATTCCACCATAACATCCATCCCTTGCCTCTATGGGGTCCATAATTTAGTCCCAAACCAATTGTGTTCTATAGAGACACCCCCACCAAATGATATCAAGAAAGATATATCGGTGGTCTCATAGAGTAGCTTTGGGGGCTTAGTCCTTAGTTATTAATAGAGAAGATGGTTTCCTCAAACAAAATGGCTTGATCAATATGTTTTAAGAATTTATCCTCACCTCATCTAAAATTGGACCGTCCATACTACATATTCTATGAATCACTTTTTATGTAAACACTGGGATCATACATACCCAAATTGAGGCGCACATTGAACCAAGCATCTCTCTCCTTGAAGCTCCAACATTGTAAGAGAAAGACTCTCTTATCTTCTTGAGACTCTATCATATTTCACCACAAACCAACCACTTGGCCTCTAGTATCTCTTCAATGATCAAGTGTCCAAAGGTTACTAGTTCCAAGTAACCATTTAACACATAAATTTGTGATGAACTAGTGTTAAAGTACAATCTCCCTACGGACAGGTATATCTCCTCTTGAGAGATAGACTCTTAACTCTTAAGACAGAAGATTCTTATCGTGGACACTGACTTCCTTTTAGGTCTAGATAAACTAATGTGTGAGGAGGAAGGAGAAAAGAAATACCTTTTACTGGTGTTTGTCCCTGCACGGTCCGAGTTGAGCTCCAATCTTTCTCTCCTCGAGAAGCCCTGTAGACAAACAAAAGTACAACCACTTCCTACTCTACTAAGATTAGTTTGAAATAGACCTATCTATGAGAGATAAGTTCATGTGAGATTAAGCACAAACTAGAAAGAAACATGCCAAGCATATTATATTAATGAGAACAACAATGAAGGAAACTTACAACCGTAGATGTGAGTTCAGCAGCTTCATCAAGTCCTCCTTGTCTAACCCTTTCTCAAAAGACCCACGATCAGAATGACAATAGCTTCACTGATTATTCTCCACTTCACTGTGTGTTTCCTATGAGATCATAGGTTTCATGCTTCTAATCCTTCCTCTTTTCACCATAAGAAACCCTGCTTATATAGGCTTGGAGAGGCCCAACTACTTAAGATATCTTTAGGGTAAGTTGAGGATTTTCCTCCTTTAGTTAGGGATATTCCCTAAGATCATGGCTTGACCAAGGATTTGAATCCAACTGCCTTAAAATATTGAAGATATCTTTCCCCCATTCTTCTCAATGAACCAACTGTTGCCCAGAATAGGTAGCGCCCCCTCAAAAGGGAAATCAAAGCCTTATAATGCTCCCTAGTAAGGTATAGGGGGGCGCCATCACTCCTAACACTAGAAGTGCTCCTCCAAAAGGGTTGTCAGAGTGTTATAACGCTCCCTAACAGTCTATAGGGGGGCGCCAACACTCCTGAGAGAGGTATAGGGGAGCGCTCTCCTCTAAAAACTCAAATTCAGTGGTTCTTTCAAATGGCAAGAGGTACATAGCTCTGTTGACCCATTTCTCTCCTTCCAAATCAAATGTTTGAGGTGTTTCAAGTGT
>ML865103.1:2952-42888 GCA_009831015.1 Picea engelmannii
GGAGATAGGAAAATGTCCGAAAAATGAAAGTGCTCAAAATCAAAAACTAAATTTACTAGGAGGTGTACTTGGTTGAGGCGAGTATCCTAGTGTGTTTGGATCTGAGAAAATCCAACTTTTTCTCCTCCAAATCTAATCTGCGGATTTCTGGACTAGTGCTTCTGGTACCTCTGGTACTCTGGTACTTCTGGTACACTGGTTTTCTGGTACTTCTAGTACTTTGTGAAACTAGGGTTTCAATTTTTGGGAGATCCAGCCACTGAAAAGGTGCGTTGAGAGTGCCAAAGTGATCCTTAGGGGAGGGCACACTTTTCTATATGGTTTTGGGGCTGAAAAACTTCACCATCAAAAAGTCCTAATTTTCATGTACGACAACAGTGACATTTTTCACTTGTGAAAGATGCTTCCTTCAGCTTGGCTCTGATACCATGTTATTGTTTAAGCCATTATTATAGTTGTTTTAATTTCATTAGATAACAATAGCATAATCCAAGATCACTGAGAAATACACAATCACAAGAGACACAACATTTATCCTGGGAAAGCCTCTAGGGGAAGAAAACCCTGCAAAACTTCCTTAATATAGATAGCCAATACAATGCCAAGAGATCTCTTAAACTAATACATAAAGTCCTCTCCCAGATATGCGCCACTTTCTCTCTCCTTCTTCTCCAACAGCAGATCCAAAACTTGTCTCTCAATGAGCAAATGAGTTGTGTGTGTAAGTGAGGCACTGGCCTCCTTATTTATATTAGACTGGCATGTGTGAAGTGTCTCTTCACTGGAAGGGCTGATTTCTCCCACTGGGTGGTTATAACCATCTTAATTACATTCTGGGGCCTCTTTAATATCTACTGGGGCAGACTTCTTATTCTTCCTATTATAATTAACATTTGACCAATCCACAAAAGAGGATTTGGTCCTATTACAATAGCCGACAAGATCAATCCACAATGGGGATTGATCCAATGAATAATATATCAAATAATAATAAGAATACTTTTTGTAGTTACATTATTTCAACAAAATTTCTCCTTCTTGTTTCATTTCTCGACATGGGGGTGGAAACCACATGAGTTGGTGCCTATGGTTGGGAGAAAAAATGCTCCCTTGGAGCTATTTCCCAAATTGCACTCTTCTAGTATATGAGTAATTTAGTATTTAATTATGATTTAAGGAATATTAATTCTTGTTGGTAGTATTGTATTTGATGAAGATGTTCTTACTTGGAAAGACTGCAAGGCTGAAATTTGACATTGTTTCAAGAGTGTATTCTAGATAGTTTGGGAAATATTTTGTGATGCTATTAAAACCATGGTTGGTAATGTAGAAGGCATAATTATGCCTTTGATTTGTAAATTGAAATTACCCATAAATATACTATTAATATTCCATGTGTATATCCTCTTAATAAAAAAGTATCATTTGTGTTGAAATGGTTGAATGCATTCATGGGTAATGGACAAAATTGTTATGGGAAAGGTTATTTCCACTGCTACATTATAATTTCCTATAATTTCCCTGCCATAATTTTGATTTCAACTTTATTAGAAATTCGGTTTGTTACATTTGGTTGAATGAATCAATGGATCTATGCTTTTTTTCCCCATTTGAATTTTAGTTTCTTGAACTTGTTAAATGAGAAAGTAGTGTCTGGCCTCATCGTATGATGCATGTTCATTTTTTTTGCATTGTCCTGTGAAAATAGAATCATGATTAATGTGACCTTTTGTATTATGTTAATGAGATTTAAATGGAGTAGTCTATGGTAATATTTCCCTTTCACCACTTATAAAGAAAAAAAAATCTTCATAGTTCTAGGGATTGTTTACATGCACCACTTTGTCTCACACTAAAGTTTGAGCTTCATATACAATGTTGTTCTCATGTGACACGCAAGGATAATAAATTTAGCACAATTGAGGGTACCTCTCCTTTAAATAAGGCTTAAAGTGGCACAATATGGTGATATTCCACATTATGCCTTGGTATGAGCCCTATGTGAGAGGGGGGAAAACATAATAACTAACACCATTGCCAAGGACTCTATCCTGGTACATGATATACATTTTATTCTCTAGTCAGTGGTGAAAAAAACTACTAGACAATATGTGTGTAGTATTCTGAACATTCAAAAGTATACAATGTATTCTCTAGTAGGTGGTGTTATCACTCCAAGAAACTCCTTAGGGTTGTAAGCTAAGGATGCTTGGTAACTTAAGAAAATAATGTGTAGGTATACTTGGAACAATGGGATCTTCAATGATTAATGTAATAGACAACTCATAATACATCCAAAAGAAAACAATGCTTTCAGAAAACAATAATCAGATCAAGTATTTTGAAAGGAGAGGATGAAGAACACTAATATTGATTGCCAAATACAACTGGGTGTAGGGATTAATGCAAGATAGAAAGAAGTCCTTCACTTCAAATCTATGAGCTCAATAAAGAGATGACAGTCTTCATAAGCTAAGATAAACTGAAATGAAGTACAGAAAAGGAAACATGAATATTTCTGATATTGAAAGCGAAAGGAGACTGTAATTTTATTATGCAATAAGAGTCTATACAATAGCACACAATATATTCCCAGTTTGAACCCTTGTCTCTTAGACAATCTAGGCATTTATAGCCTTTTACAATTAGTTTTTAAGATCTTGAAAACTTGGATCTGTATCTAAAAATAGCAAATCAAATTAACTAAGACAATCGATAACAAAGACTAGTGGCTAGGCTAGCATTCGAACTGTCTTCTATATCAAAATTTGACATCTGTACTTCATCATCTTCTGTAATCTGTTGTTTCATGAAAAAGGTAAAGGCACCTATCTTTGTAGCTGGATTTCTTCAATTACTCATAGTCGAAACTTTAGGAGACCGATTTAGCATGTGGTTATCAAAATCTCCACGAATCTTTGATGTTGAGTATTTTCTGACTAAGTAGTTAATCCTTTAATGCTCTGGAACCTCTTTAAATCCTTTGAAAATCGCCCTGCTCCATATTTAGCTTTCAAAAATTATTTTTGTGCTTTCACCAGCTAACTCGCCTTATGATTCGTTGGTTAGCTGGTGAAAGCTTTGCCTTTCACCAACTAACTGGTTGTAAATTTACCCTTTGCACTGGTGAAAGCTCTGCCTTGGACAAAAAGGAACTTTCACCTCCAAAACTATTGTTTTATCAAAAACTTAGTGTGTCTCTGCTTTATCTCCTTGCATATTCACAACAACCTGGGCTAGCACTTACAGATCTGGGTGTGAATTCTGTTTTTGCTTCAATTTTCTAATCTTCCTCTTAAGGCGTTTTGCTAACCACCATAGACTGTTATAATATTTGGTGATTTTCTTCTTTCTCTTCTTGTCCTTGACACTTTCACAAGCCAACTTTTCAAATGTAGCATTTGTTTCTGCGAAATTATCAGACAGAGTTTTGTATCTCTCCTTAATTACTCTTTCTAAAACCTCCTGTTGAGTAATCACTTCTTTAAGTTGCTTAATTTTCTGTGATTTCTTTGACTTTGTTCTCTTTTATGTTTCACCTTCATCAGTGTGAGTAAAAGTCTCACAATCTTGTGCAAATTCCATGGAGTGTTCAGGGATTTTAATGGCTGGACTTTCATCTTCTTGCTCTGGCTTTGTTTCTGAGTCTGTGTATGGTAGATTCAGGATATTTGTCTTCTTTTCTGTAGGCTGCTCTGAAGTGGTTTCAAAATCTAACTTTTTCTTTGACCTGTGAGACTTTATGCCAGAAATCCTATCTTCTGGTGGTCCTGAAAGAGTTCTCCTCTTCCTCGAGCTGCTTTGAGGAGTTAATTTCCTTTTTCCAGCTCTCTTTTGCTCATTCATGGGCTGAGTTTGGGTTTCAAAGCCTTCCCAAAAAAGAAAATGTTGCCAAGTCCTTCCTCTTTGTCTTAGTTCCTCCAGGATTATCAATTTGATTAGGCCGAAATGACAAAGAGTGTTTTTCATATTTAAAGGTTCAACCATAATCTTTTTACAGACTTTAGTTAGGCTTTTATGCAAGAAGAAAGGCAAATTTAGGAGAGTTTTCCCTGTAAAATGGTCTAAGAGCTTGAAATGGTATAGCATCAGCTTGTCATACCTGCCTTCTGAGGTTATATAGAGTTGGATTCCCTTGAACAAGTCCTACCATTCATCCTCCAAATGAGAAACTGGCATGATTTTCTTCCATGCAACATTTATGAATTCTTCCTTAAGATATGCTCTGAAATTGAGGTTCTTGGTTGCTGTTGTTTTGAACCAACTCTGGCCTGATCTAGGTAAGCTGGTTGTTGTAGCAATGGCGGCTTCATCAACTATGATTTCTAAAGACCCGACACAGGCTTTATTTCCATCGTATGATTTAACAAACACTTCAGTTGTTGTTTGGTGACAGTCGTTCTGTAACTTCTCAACATATCCCATGCAACCTACATCTGAGAAGTGTTTTTGTACCTTTGGATGCGCTTGTAAAAAGGAAAGACTGTCTAATTCTTTCCTTAACAATGAACCGCTTTGTTTCCTTTCCATCTGCAACTCGATTCCCAGACAATTTTGCAAACCAAATCACTGTAATTTGTTGTTTGAGCCAAGGTTTGGCGCTGGTGAAAACTCTCAACATTGTCTTTAAAAAAAAAAACCATAACATATTCCTGTGGATGATGCGTGTTGGGGATATGCAGTGTCAATTTTATGTCACCAACCGAGTATTACCGCTCCTTTACCTATGATGATGGATTTGAATTCACCATCTCCAGCGCCATTATCTCGTGAAGCATGCATTCCCGAACACGATCCGCTTTGATATCTGATTTAGACGTGCAAACAGAATCTTCATCATTATCCGCTTTCACCAGTGCCTTACAATGATTACATGACGTGTGTTGAGCATGTCATCCTTTGATTTTTGAAAACGTGGAGGGAACACACGTGTTTTGCACTTTCACCAGCTAACGGTCTGTGGGAAAGTACTCCTTAACTGTTGAAAATCGCCGCTTTCACCAGCTAGTCCTCAAACTTGAAACACACGTTAGCTGTTGAGAGCCTTTTCATGAAATTTTAAAGAAAATACCTTTATGGATCGAGTTATTTCTAAGATATGAATTAAAAACCTAAGTTTTTCCACTAGAAGAACTTAAAGCAAATTGGAGAAAACTACCAATGACCATGCTATCAATCCAAAAATGAAACCATAGTGATTGATTCATTTTGGGAGCTAACAGGTGGGAAAGAAAACAAATAGAAAATATGTGCATATTATTCTTGAGCATTATGATCTTCTAAACAAGGTGAGGTGTACCTGATAGGTCTTCTAAATCCCCTATTAATAATAACATGGTTGTTCAAATTACGTGTGTATTTAATTTGTCAAACCAAGGGTCTCTACAATTGTGATATGTTTTGTGCTATTTGTGTAGGTATCTAGAACCATTCACTCATTGATTTATATTATGCTTCTATGAATTGAAACAATAACCATTCAATTTAACACCAATTACGCAAATTCACACTCTCATAATTTAAAACCATATCACTTGCATAATGAAATTGGAAATGAATTTACTCATAAAACGTATTCATAAAGAAGGAGTTTGTAATGTTGGAAACCCAAGAAAGAATATTAACCATAGAACTCACAATTGATAAACAAGAATTGAAATATAACACCCACTAACTGAGAAAACCAAACAACATTGCTACAAGAATTAAACACATATGATAAAAAAAGGATACAAAGAAACTAAAATATACAACACATGTCCTCTAGAGGGGCCATGTCCCTATGGATCAAAGTGTTGGATTGATCTACAATAATAGAGACTCAATTGAATAATGCAAACAATTAGGTTCCTATAGATATTAACGCTACCTAAACTTAAATGCCAACAAGTATATTATATCAAGGAAATGATATCAAATACAATGTACTCCATAATGGATGGTGATATCCCCTTGTATAGACAAAGTTGTGTAAAAGAAGTAACAAAATTCTAAAAGCATAAACCAACTTGAGAATCAAAATATTCTCAAGTGGTTATGATAGTTATATACCACATACTATATCTATGATCAAAATAGTCAAATGGTCGAAAATTATTTAGTTACATCCATTCTATATTTAATACAATTCAACACACTACTTAGTATGGCCATACTCGATCCACGAATGACAAAGCGTCATGAATTTATCAAAATCTACCAAATATATAGTGATCTCCAAGGGTTCACAACAATCTATAGCTCTTATAATACATTTTCCAAAATACACTCAAGATAGTTGTTGATGCCATAGGTGTATAAGAGACAACTTGTAATAAGGCTTAGATCTAATAATCAATCAAAATACAAGTACATGTTTTACTCACCATTTATTTACTAGTTAATCACAAATCAAATGAAAATATGAGAAAATATAATGGTGGTTACCTTAGGCCTAAATCCACATTTTAGATTCTAAAGGACAGAAGATAAGGGTTGTCAATGAGAAAAAAGATGGTCTAATCAAGGAAAATAATGATTCAAAACATTGCTAAATATTGGCTCATCATCTCCACCTTACTGAAACCATTGCATTCACTCATGCAACTATTCATCTAATAAGAGGAGATGGATTGTGAGTATTTCCAATGGAGATTACTCAAGCTATAAGGAATATGACCTTCTCCCACATTCTATAATATCACAATTTCCTTTCAATGTCTTGCCACGATTTTTCTTCCCCTTGTGAATCATAAACATAATAATACTTATATTTTGGTGTAGGGCATTAAATCAAAGGGAAGTGAAATCTCAAACCAAACCATTTTATTCCATATTTCTTCAAATGATGAATGCACCTTTTAGATATGTTTAGATCTGCACTAAATTGTGGGTAACATAATGCTTCTCTATAGCTCTCCTTAGGGCTCAATGATTCCCGTATGCTTTGACAAGACAATAAGGATTAGAACCTCATTTTCGCTATGCATTCCTCACATTCAAAAATAACATTTCGTTGAGTCCTTCTAAAACAAGGTATCCAATGAGATTGATTGAGTAAATATTGATGATCCAAAATCACCCTAGGGGAAGCGAAATGATCTCGTCTTACCCATATGTTGGAATTGTTATCAATGTCCTCTAAATGAGACAAATGATTATTCCATTGTATATGGTGGCTTAAAAATAAAGTGAAATCTCATAACTACACATTAGTTACAAATGGATTGGGATTCCATTTCCTATGATGACTTAAAGTGAAATCGTATAGGTACAATTCACAAACTACGAAGTTTTTTGTAAGGAGACAAACACCTAAATAGATTTAAAATAGACATATAAGTAATTCCATGACTTGAGAATTATATAGAAGAATGAAAGATAATCCCATTTGAGGGGGCAACCACTTTTTACAATGGAGAAAATGTACAAGATGGGATGATTTCTAAAACTATGTCTACTTGGTATATATAGGAGACAAAGGGTACAATTACAATTGAAAGGTCTAGTTGACCACACTGATATACAATAGAAATGTAATAACTAATATCTATGGATTTATTTCGGGTTTAAAATTCCCCTTCCCTTCAAACAAGTGTTTCCCTCAACACTTTATTAGATGTGGATGTTTTTGCATAAAGAACTCATCTTCCCATGTCACCTCTTCTACTAGTAGGTTCTTCCACTTGATAAGGTACTCAGTAATTGCTCAATTTTGCATTTGATTAATCCTTGTTTCAAGGATTTTTCATGGTTCTAGTGTGATTTTCACTTGTTCATCATCTCTGGAAAAATAGATTGAACTGAGATCTTGCCATCAATTACCTTGTTTAATAAAGAAACATGGAATATTAGATGTACACGTGAATATGGAAGAAACTCTAATTTGTAATCCATACTTCCAATCCTATGAAACACCTTATAATAAAAATAACACTTGGGTGCTTTATTTTTTCTAATTTTGTTGCTTGAGGGAAATTTGTTTGTATAGTTGTAGCTTTAGAAATACTCAATCCCTCACTTCAAATTCACTTTCACTATGATGTTGATCTTCTTGTTGTTTCATCCTATTTTGTGTTGTAGCCAAATAGTCTTTCAATAGTTTGAGAACCTCTTGTTGGTTCTCTATGTGGTCCTCCACTGCTTGAACCTTTACTTTCCCTCTCAAAGGTGACGCGATGGATGGAAGATAACATCCATAAAGTGCCATAAATGGGGACATTTTTAATAAAGTATGGAAAGATATGGTGTACCACCATTTTTCTAAGGGATACAACTTGGTCCATTATGTCTATTTATCATATGAAAAGAACAAAGATACCCTTCTAGATATTTATTCACAATATTAGTTTTCCCATCGATTTGAGGATGGTAAGAGGAGTTGTGAGCCAATTGAGTATTTAAATAAGAAAATAATTTAGTCCAAAATTTTCCAATGAAAAGTGGATCTCTATCATTAACAATAATCTTGGGGATCCATGCAGCCTCTTGAATTATTTCCATGAATGTTGTGGTTGATGAGTCTTTTTAATCATCTCCCTAATTTCTCAAGAAGATAGTTAGAAAGATTATGGATTTAATTATCAATTCGGGGATAATATGGAACTTGTGAAATGTATTGCACTGTATATGTAGTAAAAACTATTATTTCTCTGTGTTGTACTCATAGTGTCAACGATTACCTTTGTAGGGAGAGTACAGACAGTTCAAAAACTTGGAAAGGTTCTGAAGCTACTTCCATGAAACAAAATTCATATGTGATAAAAATGAAACAAACATGCTAGAAACTGAAACACACCAGCTGCAAGTATCAAGAGTATGAATCAATTGTCTCTCGAAGCAACCCCAACAATCTAATTCTAGGAACACACACTTGCTTGAAAAGAAACACACAGGATGTAGGTATCAGGAGTATGAATCAACTATCTCMTGAAGAAACCCCAACAATCTAATTCTAGGAACACACAGTTGCTTGAAAAGAAACAAACATCCTATAGGTATCATGAGTATGAATCAATTGTTTTCCGAAGCAACCCTAGCTATGTGTTGAAAGAAAATMTATTAACTAATTGCAKGGAATGTAAAKACTAATCTAGATTGTAGGGAATAAAACAATGTATTCTAATCCTTGCCAAGATGATCACTTCTATTACTCTGACCGACAAATGTAATCATTGTGTTAAACACATTTATTCAAAACTTACAAGAATGCAAACTAAATATGAAATGYAATAGAAATGAATAACCAAATGAAATTCTATGTGAATAATCAACTACATAATTTAAATAACAATTAAACATGTCATGATTGTAATAAATCTAATGAACAAATGAATTAATTAAATAAATCAGCCTACCATAAATCTGCAAAAATAAATTAAATTAATTAAATTGCATGCTATGGAAACTATAAGCCTATAATTAAAATAAAAGATCAATATAAATTATTGCATTATCATTCAGACGTTGCACTGAGTCCCCCCCAACAATGGAGATAGTTCTCTCTTTTATACATAAATTCAATGGAAACTAAAAATAACAAATATCTAAATAATGTTAGAATTTTAAATTTTCCGGTTACACAGTTACAATTATCTTCTTTTTACATTTAATCCAATAGAAACTATAATAGGATCACTGAAAGATAGACAATCACATATACAATAAAACAAAAATTCTATCTTGGGAAACCCTCGTGGGGGAGAAAAACAAGAAACCAAAATCCTCAATATAGATTCCTTCAACCAGTACAATAATGCACTATAGCTCTCTAAGAAAGACCAAGACCAAAACACCAAAAAACTAAGTCTCCAAGACTAGTGCGCTAGACCTTCTTATGTGCTCCAAGATACACTTGAGAAGTGTGTGTGAGTGTGTCCAAATGAGAGGAACCTATCCTCTATTTATACACAAAAGTGTCTCTTGAAGAGACACGACTCTTGACCTAACTAACCCATAAAAACAAGGCCGACTTATACATTATCCATAATGGGGACTTTTACATTTACAAATAAAATACCAAATAATAAATTATTTTGAGCCGACTTATACAATATAATTACAATGACCTTTTAAAGGTTTTACCAATACAAATATACAAGAATGTCTTCTGAACTTACGAAAAAAAATATTAACAGTCCCTCTTAACTAGGAAGGTATTCTTCCAGACACAAACTCCAAGTCTAATACCACATGAGCTCACATCCATTGACTGATGAACATGTGAATCTATACATCCTCTAATATCCATAGTGCAACATGACTTCACCCCATGCAACTAAGGCCTGTGGGTAGCTCTCAATAGCTACAACATGTCCCTAGGACATCAACTATCCGCAATGCATCAATACCTGATCATGTGCACCCCTATCTCAGTGCCAACCTGTTTTCATGCTGGATTATATTTTTCCATTTGCTCTTAATGCCAACCCTTTATCATGCTGGATGAGACCCACCAGACTCAGTGCCATCCCTTTTTCATGTTGGATGAGATTTTTCCATACTTAGTGCCAGCCCTTTTTCATGTTGGATGAGTTCCATCTATCACTCCCTCTGAAGAGGGACCATACCAAGCTTTTCCCTGAAGTACTTGAACTTCGTCCTCGATAGAGGCTTGGTGAACATGTCCACAACCTAATCCTAGTTAGTCATGAACTAGATCCTCACTGCTCCCCTCTGTACCATATCCTTGATATAGTAGTATCTGATATCGATATGCTTCAACATGTCATGGAACAATGAGTTCTTTGAAAACTATGGCTGTCACACCAAATGTAGGTTTCCTCTAATCCGAGACCAAATAACCCAGACAACAACTTTCAAAGCCACACTGCTTATCTGCTTGCTACACATGCTTCCACATACTCAGCTTTATTCATACTGAGTGCCACACATGACTGCTTCCTACTGCTCCACGAGACCATATTGGAGCCAAGACTAAAGAAATATCTTGAAGTTCTCTTCCGGTCAGGAATATTGTTGGCCCAATCTAAATTTGAGTATCCATACAATCCAAACTCATGGTCAGATCCATACTAGAGACCATGATCCAGAGTACCCTTAAGGTACCTCAACACATGTTTTTCTGCAACCAAATGGACCTGTCTAGGTTGCTCCAAATATTGAATCAGGGTGTTCACAACAAAACATATATTTGGCCTTGTGTTCATCAAATGAATCAACAAACCCACCATCTTCCTGTATAAGGTAGAATCCACAATCTCTAAAGTTGTATCCTATAGCAACTTCATATTTGATACCATCGAAGTAGTAATGTCCTTAAAGTCCAACATCGCAAACCTCTTCAATATTTACACAACATACTTTCCTTGATTTAGGAAAATCCCATCTGATATYTGCCATACTTCTARTCCCAATAAGTAGTCCATCATTCCTAATTCTTTCATCTTGAATTCTGCAGCCAATTTTCTCTTACACTRTGATGAGATTTTCCACACATGTTAGAAACATGTCATCCACATACAACAGTAGAATCATCGGTTCACCATCCTCAAAATTAAAGTAAAGGTTAGGATCTGTACTTCTCTTGGTAAAACCCAAACTCATCAGAAAACTGTCAATCYTGCCATACCATGCTCTGGGTGCTTGCTTCAATCCATATAAATCCTTCTTTAACCTTCACACATGAGTCTTCCTATCATGTGTCTCAAACCCAAGTGGTTGCTCCACATAAACTTCCTCTTTTATTTCACCATTTCGGAAGGATGTCTTCACATCCATCTGGTGCACCTTCCATTTCATCACAATGACAAATGAAAGTATGATCTTGATTGAGGTATATCTTGCCATGGGAGCAAAAGTCTCCTCATAGTCAATTCCATCCTTATAGGAGAAACCTCGGGCCACAAATCTTGCCTTTTGTTTTTCAATAATACCATCAGCTGCGTGTTTCGTCTTGTAGATCCATTTCAAACTCACCACACATATCTCCTTTGGTATGAGAACCACATCCCATAAATCATTCTGCATAATAGAATGGTATTCCTTTGACATGACATCTTTCCATACTTGTTCTTTTGCATCCTATTCATAATTTGAATGTTCTGCATCCATTATGTCACACAAGCATGACACATAGCTGGAATACAACTTCAGCTTCTTACTTTCCCTGAAATATTTCTCAGGGGCACCAATTCTTTCTGCGTCTATGATAAGCTCGTGTTCCCAAGATGGTATTCTCTTGTGAGAAGGCATCTCTGCTGGTTTATGAGGTTCTTCCATGTCATGATCCTCTGAAATGACTTCCTCTTGTTCAATTGTATCTGTCTTTGGAACTCTAGGAACTTCATTATCTTCTTCATGTACCTCTTTTTCACGGATCTGTTTGGATTTAATGAAAGCTTTATTCTCATCGAAGGTTACATCTCAGATGATCTCCACTTTCCAGTGACCGGTAATGTATATCCTATAAGTCGTCGATGTGTCACTATAACCAACAAATATTCCCTTCTATCCAGAAGGGTCCAACTTTGTCCTCTTTTCCTTGGGGACATGAACAAATACAGGGCAGCCAAATATTCTAAAATGGATGATTTATGGTGTCTCTCCTAAAAACATCTCCTCGGGTGTCTTGTTTTCAAGCACCTTGTGGAGAATTCTATTATGTCGTCTATTTTTCTTCTGCCCATAGATGTATAGGAAGATCTTGATCATGGATCATGGCCTTTACTTCTTCCATAATCGTCTAGTTATTCCTTTATTCTACTCTATTTTGCTAAGGGTTATAAGGAGTAGAAATATCCCTCTTAATTCCAACTTCCTTGTAGTACTCCTTGAATTCTTCTGAGGTGAATTGACCTCCATTTTTTGATCACAAGGTATTCATCTTCTGCTCTGTCAGGTTTTCTACAAGTTCCTTGAACTCTTTGAATTTTCCAAAAGCTTCATTCTTTTCCTTAAAAAAATAAATCCAATTTTTACGTGAGTAGTCATCAATAAAAGATACATAATATGCATACCCACTTAGTGAAGCTGCCGACATCGGTCCACACACATATGAATGCATGATGTCCACAAATCCTTTGGCTTTTCTATCACTATTGGGAAATGACTTCTTCACATTATTTCCTTGTACACAACCTTTTCACACACCATCTGGTAGACCTGTCACCATATTTCTCACAACCGGAAAGGATTTGTAGTGTAGGTGAGAAAATATCATATGCCATAGTTCACTGGGATTCACAATGTGATGAACGATTGTGGAGTCTGAATGTCCTTTTAATTTGTAGAGTCCTCCATCTCCAACTCCAATCACTACTGCATCATCAAAGGTCTTCCCTATAGGCCACATAAGAACTTGACCATCAACAAATGCTACTCTGAATCCTTTCTTATTCGATGCTGAAATTGAGAGAAGAATCTTCTTTAATCCTGGAACATAGAGAACTTCCTTCATCTTCATTGGATTTCCTGAGTCTAACTTGTAGGAATCTTCTCCAACTCCTTTGATTGGATACTGATAGTCATCATCCAATTTCACCTTGTGAGGTGAATCTTTATGAGCAAGGTTAGATAAGGAGTCTTCATAACCTGTCATGTGCTTCGAAGCACCACTATCTATCAACCAAGTGTCGCTTCCATGAGTGACAGTTCTTGTGAGGGCGGAGATACTCATCACTTGATTAATATTTCTTTGAAACCTTTTTGGGAGGCTCATCATCTTCAGTTGTATGAGCTTGATGCCTCTTACCTCCTTTTTTTTTCTTTATTTTCTTAATGAGGAGACAATTCATAGCAAAGTGTCCCAATTCCTGACAATAATAATATATGTTGTTTGAGTTTTCTCTTCGACCCTTCTTAAACTTATTGAGTGAATATTGATCCTTATTTCTCTTTCCTTTCCTAGTGTGGGCGGCTAGGGCTTGATCTTCATCTGCCATCTTTTCTTCTCTTGTTGTCGTCCTAGCTTCTTCCTGGTTGCAATCTTCCCAAACCCTACTGAACTTGGGAATCTTATTTCTTGAGAAAATCCCTTGAATGAATGCATCCCATGACCTTGGTGTAACATCCTTGTTTCCCCCAGCTTGTAATTAATCATAAAATAGGATTACCATGCTAAGGCATGTGGATGATGTAAATGTTTTATTGTTAAATTTCCCATAACTGACTGATGGGGGGTGAAGACTTGAAGTTCGAGCCATGATATCTTTAGAGGAAGGAAATCAGTTATTGAAGAAATGACCAGTGTTTGAATCATAAACCACCCCCATGAATGGAAGCATGGTCTAGCTACATAATGTCAACCCGAAGTACCACAGAGACCTGCAGACCCAAGCTTCCTTCTGACATAAGGAACAAGATAGGTCAGAAACCTTCCAAAGGAGGGAAGGTAAAATACATACATATACATAGAAAGAGGAAAGACACCAGACGAGAGAGCAAGCTCGAAAAGGGGATGTGGGAACCAAAAGGAAGTGCAGAGAACACAACCTAAAGGACCGAACACAAGCTTGATGCTAGGAAAGCATTTGATAAACCTCGCAGGGTCGTTGTGATAGAGAGAGTTTCTCTAAGAGATGGCATAAATTCCCTAGTGATATCATGGCTTGGCACGGGGGTGGCTAGAGTGCTAAGAATGAATGCCTCTAAGCCTATGGTTGGGTGGAAAGGAGCACACCCACAGTCAGTTGGTTGGATGGAACTTGTAATAGATGAGTATTCTCATACCCTATGAAATTAAGCTGTAATTATGTAATGAAATGGGATATACTGTGAAGGACCCATGGATGTGTATGTTTTCTTAATGGTTATACTGTATCTCTTTATTCCTGTTTAAATTGTGTATTTAAGCAAGTATGGATTGGACGTGTTTGTATTCATAAATGCTTGTGCCCTGTGGTGGCTTAAGCTAGATCTACAAACTGTGAGTTCGTCGACCATGGGCATAGTTTCATGTACGCATGTCGACACTCCTAGTATTTTTGAGTCCCTTGGAGGAGGGATTTTGTTAAAGCTTAGGAGAGATAGTGCACATATGCATAGGCTCTCTGTGAGGTAGACATAGAATGAGAACCACTCAAGTTCTAGAGTTGAGGAATGAGTGTAAGGGGTGCACGAAAGGATTCTTCCAAGTGTTAAGTTCAAGAGAAATATCGCAAAGCTCTTAAGCCCCTCAGAGATAGTGAGGCTGAAGTATCGAAAGGGAAGGTTCCCTTATTTGGACGATGAATGGATGAAATCTGTTCAGAAGAAGCCACATTTTGTTGTGACCGTTGGATATGGGAAAGAGCATGGGAGTAACCCTTGGAGTCATTTGGACTTCGTGAGTTCGGCGAACTAAGAGATTTCGTCGTAAGGGAGGTAAAATCCTCGAAGTCCCGAAGTTCTGAAGTGAACTCTGAGCCTTATATCTGAGGATGCCCAGGAATTGTCCCGACCGTAAGATCTAGGAGGTAGACGATAATCAAGTTACCAGAACTACCCATGACTTAAGAATCTAACCACGAAGATGAATGCGAGCCGTTTAATGGGAGGAGAGGCCATCCTGATCATCAGATCGACTCAAATACTCACTGGAGTTACCGAATCAAACACCATCCAATCGATTTAATCAACGGTTGGGAATCATTGCAGAGTGCAAAGGTGAATTTAGCGAACGTGCTAGTTCGTGGCCCACAATTCACCCTTTTTGCTGATCTTGATGGACAGGAAGATCAACGATCCCGGTTAGACTAGAATCGAGCGAGAACTTTCCATATTGCGGAGGTCAAAATCTCTGGTAAAGAGTATGCATGTTGGGGCCCCATAATTTCTATGAACTGTTGATCACCGATGACCTTCGATCTGAGTTTGACGTGACCTATGAAACACAAGGAGCTCGTGGGATGACGCAATCATAAAGGAGATCAATATTAGAAGAGATATCTCTTTCAGAAGTGTAGATGAAATCCAGGAGATAGTCCCGTAGGAGGAGCAAAGGTCGAATCCTTCGAGCACTTAGAAAATATTTAAAGTCGGAGTAACTCAGAATATTAGGAGGAGGAGCGACAATTGTCATTGGATCACAACGCTAATGATCGATAGTCATATGATCTAAGAAAGGTGCACGAACCTTAACACTTTGCACACGCAGGAGAAGAGAACTTACCAAAGTTACGAAGTCCCGAAGTAATTTGGGATCGTTCATCGTCAAGGAGGACAGGTGGCGTAAGATCCATAACTCTGAAAGATCATGGACCAGGAGGAGGTGAAATAGCTGAAGTAATTTGAGGTCATCCATCCCCAGGAGGTGAATCTAGACTGCCAGATCCAAAGGGATACGTGGCGATGGATCATGGACTCCGGAGGAGTCTATTCGAGGGTTTTCAGTTGAAAGTTGAGATTACTGAACCCCGAAGACCCGAAGTGAATCCAGACCACCAGATCTAGAGGGACACATGGCGATAGATCGTGGACTCTGGGGAAATCTATTCGAGAGTTTTTCAGTTGAGATTTGAGACTCTCAAAGCATGAAGAGCTGGAGAGCCGAAGAAAATCTCAATCGTCAGATCGTCCAAAGTAGATATTAGTCGTCAAATCGTCCAAAGTAAATCTCGAGCATCAGATCATCCGAAGTAAATATGGACTGTATGATCCAGAAGGGACGTGGCATGAATCTGTGGACTCCGGATAAAGTCTCGAAGTAATTCATAGCCGTCAGATTAAGAAGGGACATGGCATGAATTTGTGGACTCTGAATAAAGTCCTGAAGTAATTCATAACCTTAATATTAAGAAGGGACGTGGCATGAATCTGTGGACTCTGGGTAAAGTCTGAAAGTAATTCATAGTCATCAAATCTAGAGGATATGTGGCATAAATCTGTGAACTCCAGGTAAGGACCCAAAGAAATCCTCAATCGTCAGATCTAGAGGAAAGGTGGCACAAATCTATGGACTTCGGGTAAAGACCCGAAGTAATCCTTTATCGTCAGATCAAGTGGACACGTGTCAGTGGATTATACACTTCAGATAAAAGCCATTGGGAAAAAGGGTGAAGTTTGAGATTTGAGATCTCAGAAGTCCAGAGACCTGAAGGAGATCTCAACTGTTGATCGAGAAGAGGGCCATAAGACCGTTGATCTAGTTGAAAGGTCAAATACCCGAAGTAGAAGCAAGGCCATTGATTTAGGAGGATAGGTTTCCGCAGATCATCAACTCTGGAAGATTGAGGTATGAAGGAGAGAAGGGTTTGATATTTGAAAAGTATGAAGTTCGAAATCATGAAGGAGATCACATTAATTGATTTAGGAGGGGAAAATATGAACCTTCAGTTCAGACAATACTGTCAAGATCAGGATATCGACGATCCCGTAGCATTGCAAGGATCGAAGGTGCGTGAACTTTAAAAATTTGAGGGCGGGACGCAATCCAAACCCTGGTTTTGGAGAAAGGACATGTGGAAGCTCGAGGATAATTGTGGGCCAAAAAGTATTTTGGTTTCAAATCACCTTTGGTCGTGCCCACAATTGTGTGTTTGCATGAGGTCATTTCCCAAGGTCATATCAAGGAAGGGGCTTATCATAAAAGGAGCTAGCACCCATACTCTAAGATTTCGTAGGCGTGAAGGGGAAGGTCGTGGGTACCATTAGACCTACACCCAGATGTCGAAAGGGTTTGTGTTTAATTATAGAGAGAGACCATCAGGGTCTCAGAGAGTCATTTGGCTTCAGAATCAAAGATCCTTGACCGAGAGGTCAGACTGGTTCCCCGACTTTCCAAATTAGAAACCATGAATAGAGAATCTGTCCTTTAAGAAAAGCAAAAATTGTTATGCCCCATTGTGGGTGTGTTAAAAATTGGTATCAGAGCATGGTTACAATACTTGGCTTACATGGGCTCATGCACGAGTCACATAAAGAGTTATTGTAATCTACATTTACTCCTTGAGGAGAAGAACTGCAGATTGAATCTGTGATTTTGGGAATTCTTGTTGAATTCTAGTAGAATAATTTCTTTAGCCCTTTGTCAAAGTGATAACTACTCTTACCAGAGTAGGGATATGCTAGTTAACATTTATAATAAGACTTGAATGTGGATAGCTGAAGGTGGCAGGGAGAATGTCAAGAGTAGCTGAAGCCCGAAGGATGAATGACCTGGTGTTCATAACACTGCTTCTAATCATGGGCAATTGGAACCTCAGGCACTGATGATGGTTGATTATATAATGGTTAATACCTTTGTGGGCTTAAAGGAATTTGATAGGATCAGGTAGGATCCTTGGCAGTTGTAGTTACTGCTTTACATTAAACTCATAGTATATAACTCCTCATAACCAGAGAAAGGTAGTATGGGTAAAACCCTATGGATGTTGAGGCAAGGAGGTTTTCTTGCTAGATGTTTTCACATAAAGAGGAAAGTGACCCTGGTCGGTTTTTTCCATTAGATAAGCAAACATCAATACAAAATATGACTGTGATATTAGTCTTGTAAGTGACTGAAATCCTAAACTAAACGACACTAATGATGAAATTAAACTATCAAGTGAATGCATTAGGTAAAAATGTGCAATATATGCACCTACATATACATGAATGTGTATACATGATCATAAGGATGCTTGGAATATCCTTGGGAAAAGGGTATAGAGGCCTGATATGTCCATGTGTGTGAATGACATGGAAAATGTGTAAGCAATAAGATAGCATGATGAATACTTAGTTGTGTTTAATTATGCTTGAGTGAATGGGTTTAATGCATTATGAAGCTTCTTAATATGAAGACTAATATCAATACCAGTTAGGTATGAATGATATTAAACGTGGAAGTGATGCACATGTATGATGAAAGAGTATAGTTGTGGGCACCATATGGTTGCCCTGATGAGTGAAATATAAAGCAAGAATTGCTCTTGTCTAGATTAAATGAATATTATGGATGCATGGCTAACTCCATTCTGAAGTTTCATGAAAGTTTTGTTCCAAATAATATCTTGAGGGGAATGTATTCCCTTTCCTCAGGGAATACTAATATAATTAGATAAAAGGGTAAATGAGAAAAGATGATCTGTTGTCATGATAAGAGGCAAATGATTATGCCTTTGAAGATTACATTTTGAAAGCATCATGTAATGAATAAGAAGACTAATGAATGAATAAAGGAGTATGCTTCATTGAATAGGCTTGGTTGGAGCCATGCTAAGAAAATGAAGTGAAGCCTTTAGAGATAACTCAGCTGGGCTGAAAAGTCTTAGGTGGTGTAGAAAGAATTGGAAGAAGGGGAGATCCCCTAACTCCTTTCTTGCTATGTGTTATGTTTCCTTTGGAATGAAAAAGATAACTTAATAACAAAAGTAAATGTTTTGAAACCATAGTGATGAGGATTGTATTACTGCAGAAACAATTGAGAACTTTCGTTATTTCACTCATGAAAAAATTAAGGATAATGTGATGAAGTGCATAGAGATATGCTAGGACATGTCTGAAAATGTTTTATTAATTTAAATTCTATGGTACTTGCATTTTTAAATTACATGACGACTAATGTGTTTATGATGTATGTCATGTGTAGAAAGAAATTGATTGGAATTGTTGAGAAAGACAATGCCAATAATGAACAACCTAAATTAGAGAATGACTATGATAAGGTTCTTGTTGAAAGATTGTTGAAGGGACTTTAAAATTCCCCATGGAGAACCACTGATGGGATAATATCAGAGGGGGTGCTAACAACCAAAACCGGTATAAAAATGTTCATGCCTATGTGGCACAAGGTATGAAAGGATTGGGTAAGAATCCCTTCTGAAATGTTTTACGGTCTTAATGTTATGTATGGAACGTTGAAAGACAGTTGTATTCCTTGGATACCCAAGTAGGGTATGATTCAGGAAGGAGAACCTGAATGATGGAGGTGTGAACCTCTAGTAGTAAAGATTGATTGTGATCCTCGGAAGAATTCATAAACTGATATGTCATGAATACATAGACCAATCAAGGAACGATTGAAAACAAAAAGTGCTCATAGATAGCACGTTACATGGAATTGCTTCAAGGAAATGCATGTTTGCATAAAGGATAGACAATGGATTTCCCATTAAGGAAGGAGGACCTTCCAACATTTCTACTTACATTGTATAGGTGTTAGAGAAAACCAAATTTGGGTGGCCATGAGTGTTGGCACCCTGGTTATTAATGAAGGAGGAATGCTTAAAGGCATTCATGTGAAAATTTTGATTTTCATGTGTGCCGTTTTGGGATCATGATCGGCCTATGGCAGGAAGTATGGTCTTGCTATAAAAATGAATGAAAATGAATAAGCCATATGGTGAAAATCTTGGCTAAGCTCCAATGCACCATGGAAAAATACTTGTCGTAAAGTGTGGGAGACTTAAAATCAATGCAAGGGTGCATTGGGTATGAATGTGGCCACGAATGTTGGCACATTCATTAAAGTAAGTTGATATCTGAATTACATTATGAAAAATTTGGTAGACTGAAATGATGCATAGGTAAGGGATGATGTATCCTTTTTATTTGTATCCTTGAATAGATGGAAATGACTTGGACTATTAGTATGCTTGATTTTGAAAAGGTAAGGTGCATGAAAACTAACAATTTGTTTGGCTGAGGAATGTTGAAATTGCAGGAGGAAATGGGTCTTGGATATGGCAGTATTGTAAGCCCATAAGGAAGACCAATTGCCTATTGAGCCAAATTGCAAGGAATGGTATTCATTTTTTGAGAAAGTGAATTTGATTGATAGTATGCACAATTCTGAAATTGGTTGTGATGACGTTATAAAGGTGCAATAAAAATAAATGAGCATGAGAAACTAATAATTTGTTTGGCTGATTGAAGTTGAAAGTGTAGGAAGAAAATAAGTCTTGGATATGGCAGTGTTGTAAGCCATAAGGAAGACCAATTTCTTGCTGAGACAAACCGCTATGGGAAGGAAATCCACATAATTATGAATTTGTTTCTGGTGCGAAACAAATATGAAAACAAAATGTGGATTTTGGAAATCTGTGGATGACAGATTTACAATAAAATTTTTGAATTTAAAATTTATGATGTCTCATGAATTTTTGTATACCTGTGATACATGTGAAAGGGAAATATCTACGAAGAGTGTAGAGACGAGAAATTGAGCTCTCGGGTTCAAGGGAGAACTGTGAGAAAGAGTATAATCCGATCACGTGAAATAGAGACTGACTTGGGAGAAGGAGAGTAACCTTCGTCCCTATATATGATTGAGTTGGGAGAAGGAGAGTAACCTTTGTCCCTAACTTTAGTTGAGTCGGAACGTTGTCAAGCTGTAAAAGAATGAAAAATGGCTACTGTTGAGCCATGAGAACCCCGTGGTAATCCATGATCACCTAGAATATGTTGTTTTGAGGTAACACAAGTCGGATGGATGCCTTGGCAGAGAAATTATGAGGGATGCCTCGACTGTAAGACTCGATAGAGTCTCTGGAATTCTTCCTGTGCAAGAAAAACTTGGCAAGGCAAGATGGATCACCTGAGGGACTGTATAGAAGAGAAGGGGATGCCTGAGCCTAGGCCTAGAGGGTGAGTGGCCACAAGGAAGATGAGACCTTAATAGTTCTTGTAAAATATTTATTGGGATCATGCATATGATGGGTAGTTCTTCTTGTGTGAGAAAACCTTGGCAAAGAAAGATGGATCACCCAAGGTACTGTATAACAAAGAAGGGGATGCATGAGCCTGGGCTTGGAGGGTGAGTGACCACAAGGAATATGATACCTTGATAGTTCTTGTAAACTATTTATTAGGATCATACATACAATGAGTATGTCAAGGAAAAACAATGAGACTGGATAACAAGACAACCATGTGGATACAAATCCACAAACTGCGCAGATAATTATTGTGCTAAGATTATGAAATTTTCCTATAAATTTTAATGCAATGTTTTCTCATAAGACTATGATTAACATGCTTGTTGTCCAATAATTATTGAAATCAGGTGACCAAGATTAAGGGTCTAAAAAAGGACCTGATCGAAAAAGAAGGATCAAGATTTATGAAACAACTGAATGAGAAAGGCATGACAAGTGTTTTTGAGAAAGAACACCGATGACGATGTTCCTTTAAGGGGGAGGGAATTGTAACATCCCTATTTCCCCCAGCTTGTAATCAATCATAAAATAGGATTACCATGCTAAGGCATGTGGATGATGTAAATGTATCATTGTTAAATTTCCCATAACTGACTGATGGGGGGTGAAGCCTTGAAGTACGATCCATGATATCTCTAGAGGAAGGAAATAAATTAATGAAGAAAGGACTAGTGGTTGAATCATCAACCATCCCAATGAATGGAAGCATGGTCTAGCTKTAGAATGTCAGCCCGAAGTACCACAGAGACCTGTAGACCTGAGCTTCCTTCTGACAGAAGGAACAAGAYAGGTCAAAAACCTTCAAAAAGAGGGAAGGTAAGATACGTATAGACACACARCAAGAGGAGAGACACTAGACGAGAGAGAAAGCTCGAAAAGGGGATGTAGGAACCAAAAGGAAGTGCAGAGAACATGACCTAAAGGACCGAACACAAGCTTGATGCTAGGAAAACATCTAATAAACCTCGTAGGGTCATTGTAAYTGAGAGAGTTTCTCTGAGAAATGGCATAAATTCCCTAGTTGTATCATGGCTTGGCATGAGGGTGGCTAGAGTGCTAACAATGAATGCCTCTGAGCCTATGGTTGGGTGGAAAGGCGCACACCCACAGTCAGTTGGTTAGATGCAACTTGTAATAGATAAGTATTCTCATACCCTGTGAAATTAAGCTATAATTATGTAATGAAATGGATATACTGTGAAGGACCCAGGGCTATGTATGTTTTTTTAATGGTTATAATGTATCTCTTTATTCCTATTTAAATTGTGTATTTAAGAAAGTATGGATTGGACGTGTTTGTATTCGTAAATGCTTACACCCTGTGGTGGCTTAAGCTAGATCTACGAACTCTGAGTTTGTCGACCTTGGGCATAGTTTCACGTATATATGTCGACACTCCTAGTATTTCTGAGTCCCTTAGAGGAGGGAGTCTATTAAATCTCAGGAGAGATAGTGCATGTATGCACAGTCTCTCTGCAAGGTAGGCAGAGACCGAGAACCACTCAAGTTCTAGAGTTGAGGAATGAGTGTAAGGGGTGCGTGGAAGGATTCTTCCAAGCGTTAAGTTCAAGAGAAAGAGACCTAAGATATTAAGCCCCTCAGAGATAACAAATCTCAGGAAGACTAGCAAGGATGAAGTATCGAAAGGGAAGGTTCCCTTGTTTGGAAGATGAATGAACGAAATCTGTTCAGAAGAAGCCATGGTCTGTTGTGACCGTTGGATATGGAAAAGAGCATGGGAGTAACCCTTGGAATCATTCAGACTTCATGAGTTCGGGGAACTGAGCGAGTTCGTCATAAGGGAGGTAAAATCCCCGAAGTCCAGAAGTCTCGAAGGTAACTATGAGCCTTAGATCTGAGGATGCTTGGGAACGGTCTCGACTGTCAGATCTAGGAGGTAGATGATAGTCAAGTTACCAGAACTACCCATGACTTAAGAATTTGACTACGGAGATGGATGCGAGTCATTTAACGGGAGGAGAGGCCATCCCGGTCGTCAGATCGACTCAAATACTCACTGGAGTTACCAAATCAAACACCAACAACTCGATTTAATCGATGGTTGGAAATCATCGTGGAGTGAAAAGGTGAATTTACAGACACACTAGTTCGCGGCCCGCAATTCACTCTTGTTGTTGATCTTGACAAGCTTGAAGATCAACAATCTCGGTTAGACTAGAATCGAGCGAGCACTTTTCGTATTGCAGAGGTCGAACTCTCTGGTAAAGAGTATGCATGTTGGGGCCCTGCAATTTCTGCGAACCGTCGATTGCCAATGACCTTTGATCTGAGTTTGAAGCGACCCCTAAAATGCAAGGAATGCATGGGATGGTGAAATCTTCAAGGATATTAAGCTGAGAAGAGATAATTCTTTCAGGAGTGTAGATGAAATCCAGGAGACAAGCTCATAGGAGGAGCAAAGGTCGAATCCTTCGAGCACTTAGAAAATATTCTAAGTTGAAGTAAGTTAGAAGCTCAGGAGGAGGAGCGACAGTGGTCATTGGATTGCAACGCCAAGGATCGAAAACTGCATGATCTAAGCAAGGTGCATGAACCTTAGAACTTTTCACACACAAGAGAAGAGAACTTACCAAAGTGATGAAGTCCCGAAGTAATTTGGGACTGTCCATCGTCAAGGAGGACAGGTGGCGTAAGATCCATAACTCTGTAATTTCATGGACCAGGAGGATACGTGGCGAGGGATTGCGGAATTCAAAGGAGTTTGTTCAAGGGTTTTCAGTTGAAAGTTGATATTCCTGAACCCCGAAGACCCGAAGTGAATATGGACCGCCAGATCCAGAGGGACACGTGGCGACGGATCGTGGACTCTGGGGAAATCTATTCGAGAGTTTTTCAGTTGAGATTTGAGACTCCTGAAGCATGAAGAGTCTAAGAAAATCTCAATCGTCAGATCATCTAAAGTAGATCTCAGTCGTCAGATCATACGAAGTAAATATCCAATGACCGATTGTCTGAAGTGAATCTGGACCGTCTGATAGAGATGCGACGTGGCATGAATCTGTGGACTTTGGATAAAGTCCTGAAGTAATTCATAGCCATCATATTAAGAAGGGACATGGCATGAATATGTGGAATCCGGATAAAGTCCCAAAGTAATTCATAGCCTTCATATTAAGAAGGGACGTGGTGTGAATCTGTGGACTCCGGGTAAAGTCTCGAAGTAATTCATAGTTGTCAGATCTAGAGGAGACGTGGCATAAATTTGTGAACTCTGGGTAAGGACCTGAAGCAATCCTCGATCATCAGATCCAGAGGACATGTGACACAAATCTATGGACTTCGGGTAAAGACCCGAAGTAATCCTTGATCGTCAGATCAAGTGGACACACAACAGTGGATTATAGCCTTTGGATAAAATCCATTGGGAAAAAGGGTGAAGTTTGACATTTGATATCTCAGAAGTCTGAAGACCCGAAGGAGATCTAGACCATTGATCGAGAAGAGGGCCACATGACTGTTGATCTTGTTGAAAGGTCAAACACCTGAAGTAGAAGCAGGGTCCTTGATTTAGGAGGATAGGTGTCCGCAGATCGCCAATTCTGGAAGATTAAGGTACGAAGGAGAGAAATGTTTGATATTTGAAAATTCCAAAGTCCAGAATCATGAAGTTCATCACATCCATTGATTTAGGAGGGGAAGATCTGAACTGTCAGTCCAGAAAGTGTCGTCAAGATCGGGAGATCGACGGTCCTGTAGCATTGCAGGGATTGGAGGTGTGCAAACTTTAAAAAGTTGTGGGCGAGACATAATCCAAACCCCGGTGTTGGAGAAAGGACATGTGGAATCTCGAGGAGAATTGCAGGCCAAAAAGTAGTTTGGTTTCAAACTGCCTTTGTTCACGCACGCAATTGTGTGTTTGCGTGAGGTCATCGCCCAAGGTCATATCAAGGAAGGGGCTTATCAAAAAAAGAGCTAGCGCCCATACTCTGAGATTCCGTAGGCACGAAGGAGAAGGTCGTGGGTACCACTAGACCTCCACCTGCATGTCAAAAGGGTCTACATTTAATTACAAAGTGATACCATCAAGGTCTCAGAGATTTGTTTAGCTTCAGAATCAAAGATCCTTGATTGGGAGGTCGGGATGGTTCCCCGAATTTCCAAATTAGAAACCATGAATAGAGAATCTATCCTTTAAGAAAAACGAAAATGTTTATGCCCCGTCGTGGGTGTGTTACACTTGGGAGGTCATTCAAGGTGGCAATAACCATCTCTTCTCCTTCTACTGAGTCACCAATGGATTCTATCTACTCCTTGATTTGATTCACTCTTGATAAGTAGGAGTGAATGGATTATGAGTTCTGAATCTTCACATTATTCAACTAAGTTATTAGAGTCATCCTTTGGTTGATGTTTCTTCCTTCAAACAGACGAGTTAAGGTTTCCATCATTTTTCTTTGGAGAAGATAATGATGATACATGATGGATAATGTGGTCCTTGATGGAGTCTGCAATAATCCTTTTTTATTTTACCATGTTCTTCTTATGATTTTCTTTAGATTCATTTCCTTTAGGTTCTTGAACCTCTTCTTTGATGAATGTATCCAGATCATGTTCTTAAATAAGAAGTGTTATTTTATACCTTCATGCCTTGAAGTTATCATCTCCATCTATCTTCTTATCGATCTTTGTTCCAGTAGTCATCATGCCTGGGACCACACAAAAATATGACCAGAAATGAAAATTCTCAGAAGAGATATCTAAACTTAACAGTAGGTGCACTCTACTGGCGTGAGTTTCTTGGTGGTCTTGCTTCGGTAAAAATCTTCCCAGAAATTGAAAAACGTCAATCTTAGGGTTTGGGTGAAACCCTATTGTAGTAGCTGCAAAGTGGAAAATTTGTCCACTAGAAAAATGCGCTAGGATAGGGTGAACATACTAATGATATTGGTTTGTTCGACAACCATCTCTAGATTGAAAAATGACTCCTTTTTAGGCTTCTAGATATGCAACTGGCTTCTATTCAGGCCTGCTCTGATACACTGTTAGAATTTTTAATTTTTCGGTTACATAATTACAATTATCTTATTTTTACATTTAATCCAATAGAAACTGTAATAGGATCACCGAAAGATAGACAATCATATATACAATAGAACACAAAGTTTACCCTGGGAAACCCTCATAGGGGAGAAAACCCAACAACCAAAATACTCAATATAGATTCCTTCAATGAGTACAATAATATGCCATAGCTCTCCAAGAAAGACCAAGACCAGAAAACCAAAAGAATAAGTCTCCAATACTAGTGTGCTAGACCTCCTTATGTGCTCCAAGATACACAAGAGAAGTGTGTGTGAGTGTGTCCAAATGAGAAGAATCTATCCTCTATTTATACACAAAAGTGTCTCCTGAAGAGACACGACTCTTGACCTAACTAACCCATAAAAACAGGTTTGACTTCTACATTAGCCATAATGGGGCTTTTTACATTTACAAATAAAATACCAAATAACAAATTATTTTGAGCTGACTTGTACAATATAATTATAATGAGCTTTTAAAGGTTTTGACAATACAAATATACAAGAATATCTTCCGAACTTACACAAAAAATATTAAAAAATAAACCCACTTGTGGATTTAATAAATCCACAGTGGTTACAAAAATTTCCTAAATAATGAATAGTTTCAAGCTAACAATTAGAAATTAATGAATAACTCCAAGATATTTTTATAACAATTAGCAAATAATAAATAACTCCAAGATATTTTGCTAACAATTAGAAAATAATAAATAACTCCAAGATATTTTGCCCAAGAATTCCAAGACTCTTGGTTAACCACTCAAACTAATATTATGTCATGGAATCACAAAATTATCTCCGTATCTTTAATTTTCTTAGGTTAACATTATTGTTGCATGGATCCATAATTGTCATGTAGAGTAGTAACAACATGGCTCATGGTTCCAATGGCTCATATTTCTGTTGTTGGTTCATAGTTCCAATTGCAACATTGTTCTTTGGAGGAGTTGCAACGCAAAATAGTTCCCCAACGAGTTTCAACAAATTCTTTAAGGAGTTGCAACAACTGCATGGGAGTTGTAGCACAAAATATTTCTATGGCGAGTTGCAACGTAGAATAGTCTCCTAGCGATTTGCAACAATGGGAACCAAAATGCATCCTATGGAAATATCACAATCTGCACAACAACCTGTCTGGCAAATCGTCTTTGTAAGTTAATTCAAAGATAAATGCAAATATGTTCTTTTTCTAATGTTTAATCATAAATTCATGTAAATTACTAAATAAATGTAATGGAAACACATTAATTTGAAATCTCGCACAATAATGGATTGATACAAGGTATAGGTAAGAGAAAATGGGTTAAAAGTAGGGGAAAAATGGTATAAAAAGATATCATTTCCAGAGCCCGCCATCTCACCCAAACTGAAAATTTTGCATGTCCTCATGTAACCCAATACCTTTGTATTATTCAAACTATAGGGACACTTCTCCTTTTCCACTATATACCCTTCTTTATTGTTAACATTTTTTTCATTTTGTCTTTAATGACTTTCTTGCTATGGGTAGTCAGGAACCATACTTAAAAATCAACATTAACGTCCTGAAACAAGTCTAGCAAGCTTGCAACTAAAATTCACAGGGATTTGCAATGAGCATTCATAGGGAGTTAAGACAGATTTGGAAAATTATTATTTCATGTAGACGATACTTTGTATTAAGGATATTTTTGGTGGTTCTGTTTATCCCAATTTAATGTCTCCATCCACATAAAATCACAATGATCTAGTTCACGTATCTTAGGATATAAGAAAATAAGTTACTACAGGTGAGTTGCAAAAAGAGTGTTGTAGGAGTAGCAACAAGCATCTTTAGCCATTTTTTCTTGAATTGCAAATTATTTTTCTGTGAAATTTTGCAAGCATTCTTGTCTTATTTTATTTCTTCTCCTCACCAAAAATCATGACCATCTGATGCGCAAATCTCAAGATATAAGCAAATCAATTTTTGCACATAATATACAAAAATAGAGTAACAACAACCGTGTTATAACATGAGTAGCAAAAATAAATCATAACTCATGAAATGGTGATATTTTTTGACCTACTACTAGTCTTGTGTAACATTAATAGGGATTCCTTGTGTCATTAATGTTGAAAATTACTATTGTCCACTAAAAATGAAAATTGTTGTTGTACATACCCAAACTCAAGGATGAAGACATATTTTTATATAGAAATGGATTCTATAGAAGCTTCTTCTATTGTAGGTTCTTTTGGGGCTACCTATTCCTCTCTAGGTGATGTTTTTTATTCTCCCCCAAACTAAAAACTTTTCTATCAAATGGAAGGCCAAGAAAATAGTGTTGTTCCAAGTAAGAAATGCACAACAATCCGCCCTCTCCCCCAGATTGAGGATGTTTCATGTCCTCATGCAACACAAATTATGTAGATGGGATATGATCTACTTGGAAAATATGCTGCTCAAAACCTTGTTTTAATGTAGTGGACTTGAAAAATTATCACGGATTAGGAAAGAAATATATGGCCTTAGCAAATGTTGGTTGTCCCCTTCAACTAATTATTTTGTTGTTTTTGGTTCTTGTGGAGAAACAAAAATACCTTCTTTTTTTCCTTACTGTCGGTTCTTGTGTGGGAGAAACAAGGTCTTTTATTGTTCTTACTGTTGGTTCTTGTGTGGCAGCAACACGGCCTTCTATTGTTGGTAGTGTTGAATATTCCTCATACATGGATATTGGAGTGGAGATGGACAATATGGCGAGGGAATGTTATGGAATGTAAAGGTGATTGTATTCCCCCTCAAACTGAAGAGATTGTCCACCCTTGAGAAATGGAAAAAAATGATAAAGCAGGACAAAGGCCTAAGTGGATTTCCAAATACAAATGCATAGAATCTGATGAACTTAGATTAAATAAAAGAAAAATAAACATGATTTCACTCACCTAAGAAGTCCATATTGTTTACAACATCATCCTAAGAGGAAAGAGATCTTATATGTCCCACCGTAATGTAACAAACTTTGTAACAAAGAGTAGTGTGGGGCTTGGAAAGTTGGAGCACAATCTGAGTTGTAGAAAAAGATATGGAACAAACTTCTGATGGAGTATGAAGCTTGGAGATATTTATTCAGGAGATACCTTTATGGAATTTTTTATTTTTTATTTTATTTGCAAACCTTGTCCACCAACAAGCTGGTTTTCCAGAAACATCTATCTAACTTTTCCTAGATGGTTTTCACAGTTAGAAATTTTTATTTCCAAGGAATTCCAACAATATGGTTTTCAAGAATTCCAAGGTCTGATGGCATTTGAGATAGGTTTTCACCATCAATTTTTTTAAGGAAGAGAATGGGATAACAAGGTGACTCAACATTGTAAGTAAGCCAAGTCACTTTATTACATGGGTTAGGGATGGTTAGAGAAAGGAGTAGGAAGTGATGAGGCTAAAGTTGTGACTTAATAATAGTGGTTATCTGAAAGATATTATAAGGAAAAGATAAATATTCAAGGGAAACCACATAAATCAAAGGAACTTCATGAACTTCAACATGCAATTATTTCGAATAAGGAGGGAGGAAACACATAGGCACACCATGGTACTAATGAATTATCATAATAAATACTAGTTCTTATGAAAGGATTCATTTGCAACAAGGATGTGGAAATGTAGTGATGGATATTGATTTCAAATCAATTCTCCATTTGTATTTTTCTTCGATCCATCTGCAACTCTACAGATGCAACAATAGCATGTAACTAAAGAATGTAACTCAACCCCACTAAAGAAATTGACCCACAATATAGAATAAATTGACCTCTAGTTAAAGCTCAATTTGTTTTGCAAAGAATGACCACAAATCGATTCCCAAAGTGAGAAACTTTTAAAAATCTTGATGGAAATGAAGAACAATGTTGAAATCTAAGTGATTCTGATCCCAAGACCAACTAGGGTGTATCGTTGCAACACCAGAACTAGTAAGCAATGAAGGCTTTCTCAAACCCTAGACTCTTTCCCCAAGATCTCTCCAAAATTCATTTTTTCAAGTGTAAAAATGTAAGAATGAGGAGAGACTACTCATTTTCCTTTTTTAATACTCACTTGATCCTTTTCCTGCTCACTTATTTTATTTTATTTTATTAAACTCACTTTAGTGGGTTTCTCACTTATAATTTTAAAGTGACTTTTTATTAGCCTAGGATCCATGTCCCCTTTTTTTCCACTTTAACTTTATAAAGTTTTCCTAGGTGAATCATGTTCACTAGATAATTTTCCACCTTATCCCACACTTTATTAGGCTAGAGGAATTTCCCCTTATGACTCCTAAGAGGATGGGGACATTAAATTCCTCCCCACCCAAGATTGCTTGTCCATAGGAAATTTCAATCCAATATGCTCGAGAACCTATTTTCCTTCCCATGTAGCATCCTCAATAGGAAAATCCTTCCATTTAACCAGGTACTCTTTGATGTCCATGTTCCTTAACTTCCACTCTCTGATCTCCAAAATTTCCTCAGGACCTAGAATCAACTTCCCTTCTTCATCCAATGGTGGTAACTCAGTAGAAATTGTGATATGTTGCCCCAAGGCATTCTTGAGACATGAAACATGGAAGACATTATGTATTTTTCATCCCTCTTGAATCTCTAAATCATATGCCACCTCTCCTATACGCCTTGAAATCCTCTAGGGTCTGTAGAATTTGGGATTCAATTTTTCTTCTCCCTTCATATTAAGTGATGTCTTCCTATAGGGTTGTAAACATAGGTATACCAATTCCCCTACTTCAAATCTATGCTCCACCTGATGATTGTCTACATAGACCTTCTGCTGATTCTGAGCCATATGCAAATTATCCTTGAGGGTTCATAGAAAATCCTGTCTCTCCTGAATCCAATCCTTAGCCATAGGTTCCCCACTGTCTCCAAATATTCGATCCAAAAACGTGGGTGCATCATATCCATACAAGGCTTGGAAGGGTGGCATACCAATCAACATGTGATAGGTGGTGTTGTAGCAGTGCTCTCCCAAGTGTAACCATTTTATCTGTCTTTCTACTGACTCGACACATAATTCCTTAGATAGAATTCAAGCCATTAATTAAAAATATTGGTATGCCCATCAGTATGAGGATGGTAGCTCGCACTAGGTGTCGGCTCTGTTCCAACCAGCCTGAAAATCTCCTGCCAAAATCCTCCCATGAACTTGATATCTCTGTCACTGACAATAGTTTTCGACAAACCATGCAATTGGAATATCTCTCTAAAGAAACATTTCACTACCTGCGCTATTGAATACCTGGAGGGTATGTAAAATAAGTGTGAAAAGTTTGTGATCCTGTCAACTACCACATAAATGCAGTTCTTTCCAGGCAACCTTTTGATGAAATCCATAGAGATGCTTTCCCATTTTTGTTTTGGAATGCCAAGTGGCTGAGACTCTTCATACAAACTTATGAAAGGGAGAGTTATTCTTCCGTGAGTCTGTGAGTCCGCATTGATGAAAATAATCTAAGTGTTGGATTTATGCTTTCGCGAGTTCACGAGTCCGCAAAGATGAAAATGGTTAAGTACAGGAACTCTTTGGATGGAATTATGAAAGGAAGAGTTATTCCTTAGTGATTTTATGAGTCCGAATAGATGAAAATAATCTAAGTGTTGATACTTTTCAGGGGGACTCATGAAAGAAAGAATTTTGATACATTATTGGAACAAAATTGTACATAATTTCATGGATCTTGTTAAATTATTTTAGCCTAATAAATTTTGTTGGCTACACTTTTTGCAGATTTAGCAACATTTACATCAGAACATGATCACCACAAAGTTTAAAACAATGGAATATGCATAGGGGGCTTACAACCATGAATATGAGATCAGAGGGATGTATGCTAATATGGGTAATGAAGGTACAAATTCAAATGGACATGGAGAAGGTAAGGAAGATAACATGAATTTGGTAGATACTATAAAAAGTTTGCAAAAGGATGTCCAGATTTATAAATTTGATAATGAGAGGCTTATGAAAGCTAAGGAGCAACAAGAGTACTTCAACATCAAGTTAATGAAAAACTTGGATATAATAGAGAAAAATATGGGTAAGGAGACTAAGTCAAGCAGATTAGGGAGTCATAGGTCTCACGATGCGAGGAGAAGAACAAGAAGTGTTGGCAGGAATCACCATAATTCTCCAAGTAATTCAACTAAGAGAGAACACAGATGTTCAATTCCATACCCTGTTAGGAAGAATAAGAAAAGGTCTAGGGTGGATGAGTTACAAGGGGAAATGAACAAAATCAAACCTCCTACATTTTATGATGAGCATAAGAAGGATGATGGTGTAGATACATGGCTGCTAGGAATGAGGAAGTATTTTCGATTGCATAATTACTCTTCACAAGAAGAAGGAAGAATTACCATCTATCAGCTCAAAGGAAAAGCATCAATGTGGTGGGATCAATTTTTGCAGGTACAACACATTGATGAAAAGAAGGTCACTTGAAGGGAATTAAAGAGTTATTTCCAAAATAAATACTTGACTAAGAGATATTATGATAAGAAAATGGAGGAGTTCTTTGAACTCAATCTTGCGAGTATGACCATAGATGAATATGAAAGGAGGTTTTTAGAGTTGTTGAAGTATGTTTCTTTCATCAAGGATGAGAAAGTTAATATTCAAAGGTATTTGAGTGGGTTTCCATCAATTATCAATGATAAGATACAATATGATGATCCAAAGACACCATAGGAAACCATAAGAAGGGACAAATTCCTTTATGATCAACATAAAGGAGGAGTAACTTATCAGAAAGATTGGAAAGATAAGAAGAAAAACAAGATGGAACAGAAGAAGAAGGGAACCAAGCCACCCTTCTTCAGAAATAATTTTCAGGCACAAATAGCTTCTAAAGAACCCCAGACAACCGAATCATTGGGACAAATGCCAAGGAAATCACCTATCCAATGTTGGGGTTGTACACGAGATCATATGTACTGAGATTTCCCTCACAGAGGTGAAAAAGTGAGAATTGTTCACAATGTACAACAAGATGATAGAATGGAGGACATGGGAATAAATGTACCTAAGATCTACACAGTTGATCTGGATTTAGGAGTGGAATGAACTGATTATCAGTCTGAATACAATAAAAACAGAGATATGAAGAACAACACATATATCCAGTGAACAATATCGTTTATTGAATAAATGAAATAGGATGAAACTGTAAAACTACATAACTGAAACACTTGCTCAAATGGTGGTATCTATCTCTGAGAAGATATGTGGCTTCTACGTGCATCCGTATTATAAGAATGATTACAATGAGGCTCTAGAGGCCTTTTTTATATTACTCATGAGTGCCAAAACCATAGACATCCAAAAACCTAACCCTAGGAGGTGAAACACCAAAATTTATGTGGGCCCCTATGGGTAAGTTGGTACATCAACTTCTCGGGGCTGTAACTTTTTCATATGACCTTCATTTTAGGTGCGTGATAGCCCATTGGAAAGGTCTTTCAGAGAACTACACATTACGCCATCAAAATCTAAATATGTTTATAGTTTGAATGTGGCAAGCCAAAAAAATATTGTTTAGGCCTCCAAAACGGCCCTGAAAGTACAACAAGATGTGTTGACGTGAAAAAATACAAAATAAGCCAGTTGGATTAGGTGAAAGGCCACCAGTATCCACTTGGAAGATGTGTAGGGCTTCAGATAGCCCTAGAAGTGTACAACCCACAATTACAAAGAAGTATAGAAGAATGTGTTGAACCAAAAAACATACAAGATGAGACAATTGGAATAGGTGGGTGGTCACCAATATCCACCTGGATCAATCCTCCCCCCTTAGGAAGTAATGGTCTCGATTTCATTGAGTTTCCCCATTAGGTGAGGAAACTTCTGCTGGATTTGGCCCTGGGTGAGCCACTTGGCTTGGTGTCGGAGATACCTTTCCTTGACAACCCAATAAAGACAGATCCTATGTTGGTGAGTTCCCTTGACCTGTGTGTCCACTATCTGATCAGTGGATGCTTGTTCCATGTAGTCAGGGTTGAGCTCTATTGGTGTCAGTTGTTCTGTGATCTTTGAGGTGTCCAATAATGGTGGAAAATATGGTCGAGGGAGGTCCACATTGAACATTGGGTGAAGGCCAAGGAAGGGTGGAGTGTTAAGCTCAAAATCATTGCTACCCACAACATTGGTGATAGTGTAAGGCCCATAGCGAGGTGGGTGGAGCTTCCAATGGGGCCCTGTGAGATGCTCCTTCTGCAAATGTAACCAGAATTTGTCACCAACCTGAAACTGGTGCGATACCCTGTGTTGATCATGGCGTTGCTTGTACTTAGAATTGTATTTCTAAAAAATATCCTCGACCTATTGGCAGATGTGTTGAATACATTCAATGAATATGGTGGATTTATTAGTCTCAGATTGAACATGGGAAGAGTCTATCTGTGTGGTGTAAATAGGTAGTGCAACATCATTGGGACCCAAGGGGTGGAATCCCAAACCCACCTGGAATGGTCTATGGTCAATGGAGCTATGGAGAGCCTTGTTGTAACTGTGTTGAACATAGGGGACACTCTCATATCATGTATATGGATTCTTAGAGTTATACATGCACATGATGTGCACAATCATCTGATTGACGACTTATGTTTGATCATTTGTTTGGGGGTGGAAAGCAATGGATTTGGTGAGCTTGGTGTCCAACAGTGACTAGAGACTTGAGCAAAATGTGTTGAGGAACCTGTTGTCCCGGTCGAAGATGATGGTATATGGGATCCCAAAATGGACCCACACTCATTCGAAGAAGATCTTGGAAATATCTGCCACTGTGATATTCTTCTTACATGTTGTGAGGATGACCATCTTTGAAAACCGATCAACAACCACATATACGTATTCATTGCTTTGCTTGGTGGATGGAAGGCCAGACATGTAATCCATTGAGATGGATTCCCAAGGCTTCTTGGGAGTAGGAAGAGGGGTGTATAAGCCTTTATTCTTGATGGTTGGCTTGGCAATGACATAGGTAGTGCAAGATCTGATATACTTGCTGACATCATGTTTTGGAAGAACGACCATAGTTTTATCCATGCCAAAATGTCCTGCCATCCAACTGTAGTGGTTTTACCAAATCATCTTTTCATGCTCACTTGTAAGAACACAAAGATGGACCAGATGGAATAATAGTCTATCTTGAATGTGAAAATCTTTGACAGATGCTTTTGTACCCAAAAGCTGATAGGTGGTGGCGAAGTCTGGATGTTGATGATAAAGTTGGGGCCACTCAGATGACTCATGTCTACAGGGATGGAGCAGAGTGGTAAGTGAAACCATGGGAGGTCGATTGAGGTAGTCAGGGACATGAGTTGAGATCCCTGTCTTATACTTTATGTTTATATGGAACTGGTGCTGGTAGGTGGACCACTTTTGATTGTCGTCGTTCTGCAATTTCCCTTGTGTATGTATGAACTGCATAGGCTTGTGATCAATGTGGATGATATTATCCTTTCCCATAATGTAATGTTTCCATTGATGACATGCTTGTACAATGGAATACATTTCCTTTTCATAGGTGGGGTAATTTTGGACAGTATCTGAGAGTGTCTCACTATGGTATGTGATCCGAAATCGGATCCAGAAGCCTGACAGGGCTTGAAAAATGCTAAAAAATGAAAGTGCTTGGAATGCGATGAAACCAGTGCCATTGCGTCTGTCTCGTCTTCCTGATTCTGGTGGTATATTTACTTTGTCAAACGGGCTCCGTATAGAGAAGATATCACATTCTGTCTGAAAAGTCAAACATGCAAAACAATTGCTGACTGTGCAGTCCATACAGTCTGTACGGACGCTGACGTGGCATGTCCATACGCTGACGTGGCAGCTCCGTACAACTGGCATGGATATTCCAGACGACAACACGTGGCATCTCCAGGAGGCGACACGTGTCAGGAAGTTTTGGACGTACAGACAACTAGTTGGACCTATCCCGAGGTGACACGTGTCACCACTATAAGGGTGACACGTGGCACGGGTGACATCAGCAGGTGATGTGGCAGGATGACGGGATAGTACGATGATTGACGTGGCAGTACGGCTCTGGCAAGTGGGCCAATCGGCAGCTAACATGTGGCATGAGGTGGTTGGTTGTAAAGGTGCCACGTGGCCCAGTCATGGGCTGCCACGTGGCACCCCATGATTGGTTTATTGGTTATGTCACCGGGGGTCAAACCCGCGACCTCCCGTAGCGCAAAGGAATATTAGGGCTGGGCTAACTGCCCACCCGACCGATGGTTCTTATTAACCATTCGACGCATATTATATTTAAAATTGGTTCAAGTGTTAAGTCGTGGGGGGAAAGGGTCGGGGCTTAGCCCCAGCCCTCGGCGCATGCCACACGACCATGTCATATGACCTGGGCTCTACTATACATATAGCGCGGGGGTGTTACAATGGATGGCCCGTGGTCCTATTTACATGCCACAGGACCAGGGAGTTAACGCCAAAAGGGGGCCAGCGCATGGCGCTTGGCCACATGGTGCCCCATACGACCAAGAATAAAGGTGTGCGCGCCCATGATGGGGGATTAATGCCTGATTTTTAACTATAAAGTGGTTTTATAACCAAAATTTGGGTTTTTAATTATAATTAAACCTATTTTTAGTTAATTTTCTCCATTTTTGGGAGAGATTGGGTAGTTTTGGAGCCTAAATTTTGGGAGGAAGTTGGAGATGAGCAATCAAATTCCTAGATATATAACCCATGCCTGTTTGAGGCCATGAGGAGGGCATTCAAAGAAGAATTATGCTGAGGAGAAGCCAAGCCAAAGCCATTTTGAGGCAGAGAAGTTTTTGAGGAGGAGACGCTGTCGAACCATTTCTGGGAGCTCCGGACGTCCGTTTTGCGTGCCATTTTCTTTGCATGGTTCTAGAGATCTGGAAAAACATGAACAGATTAGTCTTGTAGCCATTTGGCATTGCAGCGATGTGCTTTTGATCATTTGAACAGAAATAAAGAAGCCTCCCCCACAGAGAAAAAGGCCCGGAAACGTAGGCAAAGTTGTGCCGAACTTCGTTATCAATCTGCGTATTATGGTTTGTTGTTTATTCTTTCATTTCAGATCTGCAAATGTATATATGGCTGCCATGATTCCTCTTCTTTCCTCATTTTTTCACTAAGTTTCTCAAATGGTTAATTAACGCATGCAAAATTAAAACTCAACCATAAGTCATTGAAAGATCCGACGGATCAAGTTGTGATCCGAAATCGGATCTAGAAGCCTGATAGGGCTTGAAAAATGCTCAAACATGAAAGTGCTCAGAATGTGACGAAACTAGTTTCATTGCGTCTGTCTCGGCTTTCTGATTCCGGTGGTATATTTACTTTTTCAAATGGGCTCCGTATAGAGAAGATATCACATTCTGTCTGAAAAGTCAAACAGGCAAAAAAATTGTTGACTGTGCAGTCCGTACAGTCCATACGGATGCTGATGTGGCATGTCCGTACGTTGACGTGGTAGGTCCGTACAACTGATGTGGCTATTCTGGACAACGACATGTGGCAGCTCCAGGAGGCAACACATGTCAGGCAGTTTTGGACGTACGGACAACTAGTTGGACCTATCCCGAGGTGACACATGTCACCACTGTAAGGGTGACACGTGGCACGGGTGACGTCAGCAGGTGATGTGGTAGGTTGACGGGACAGTACGGTGATTGACGTGGCAGAATGATGGGACAGTACGACGATTGACGTGGCAAGTTGACGTGGCAGTACGACTCTGGCACGTGGGCCAATCGGCAACTGACACGTGGCATGAGGTGGTTGGTTGTAAAGGTGCCACGTGGCTCAGTCGTGGGCTGCCACGTGGCACCCCATGATCTGTTTATTGGTTATGTTAAAATTTGGTTATATCGCCAGGGGTCGAACCCGCGACCTCCCATAGCGCAAAGGACTGGTAGGGTTGGGCTAACCGCCTGCCTGACCGATGGTGCTTATTAACCATTCGGCGCATATTATATTTAAAATTGGTTCAAGTGTTAAGCCGCGAGGGGAAAGGGCCGGGGCTTAGCCCCAAACCTCAGCGCATGCCACATGATCATGCCATATGACCTGGGCTCTACCATACATATAGTGCGGGGGTGTTACAACGGATGGCCCGTGGTCCTATTTACATGCCACAGGACCAAGGAGTTAACGCCAAAAGGGGGCCAACGCATGGCGCTTGGCCACATGGCGCCCCATACGACCAAGAATAAAGGTGCGCGCACCCATGGTGGGGGCTTAATGCCTGATTTTTAACTACAAAGTGGTTTTATAACCAAATTTTGGGTTTTTAATTATAATTAAACCTATTTTTAGTTATTTTTCTCCATTTTTGGGAGAGATTGGGTAGTTTTGGAGCCTAAATTTTGGGAGGAAGTTGGAGATGAGAAACCAAATTCCTAGATATATAACCCAGGCCTGTATGAGGCCATGAGGAGGGCATTCAGAGCAGAATTATGCTGAGGAGAAGCCAAGCCAAAGTCATTTTGAGGCAGAGAAGCTTTTGAGGAGGAGACACTGTCGGAGCATTTCTGGGAGCTCCGGATGTCTGTTTTGCGTGTTGTTTTCTTTGCATGGTTCTAGAGATCTGGAAGAACATGACCAGATCAGTCTTGTATCCATTTGGCATTGCAGCGATGTAATTTTTAGCATTTGAACATAAATAAAGAATCCTCCCCCACAGAGAAAAAGGCCCGGAGATGTAGGCAAAGTTGTGCCGAACTCTGTTATCAATCTACGTATTATGGTTTGTTGTTTATTCTTTCATTTAAGATATGCAAATGTATATATGGCTGTCATGATTCCTCTTCTTTCCTCATTCTTTCACTAAGTTTCTCAAATGGTTAATTAACGCATGCAAAATTAAAACTCAACCATAAGTCATTGAAAGATCCGACGGATCAAGTGGTATCAGAGCTAGTTGACATTTGGATTTGAGTTTTGAATGTTAACCAGGGAAAAGCTACAACATGGTGAAGGCGATATTTTTGCAGAGAATCCATTAATTGGATTGAGAAAAAGAGCATCTCACAGCGAGAAGATGGCATTGGAAGAAGGGATTTCTCAGGATGAGAAAGAGTTCCGGAAAACATTCCTTGCTATGTCGGAGATGGTGAAAGTTTTGTACGAAGATTACTTGGAAAGAAAGCGACCAGTTTGGGGTGATTCTTTAAAGGGAAAAAGTGAAGAGGAAGAGGACCATCCTTATATTCCTCCTTCACCTCCATCAACACCTCCTTCTTCTCCTTCTTCGTCAAGTTCAAGTTCTAAATCTAGTGGAAAGAAAAATGTTCATAAGAATAAACATGAAATGCCATTGTTAAAA
>ML865104.1:6871-22171 GCA_009831015.1 Picea engelmannii
AGCCCGCGGCTGGATCGGTCCTAGTCGCTGTCCACTCTGCAAGTGTAACATTGAATCTACGCAGCATGTTTTTATCCACTGCACATTTACCCGGGAGATCTGGACGCGCCTTGCTTCGATTTTAAATTTCACTTTGAACTGGATAGGAATCAACATTCTGGCATGCTTCCAAAACTGGTGCACAAACAACAACACATTTACTCTGCTTCCGATCCACCTTTGCTGGCAAGTCTGGAAGACTAGAAATGCAACTATTTTCAACGAGAAGATACCTTCTATCCATACAGTTACAACCATCTTGCTGGCTGAGGCGAACTTTTCTGGCAACAACTTGAAGGCTAAACCATCTCTCCGGCAATCTTTTCCCATTCCTATCGATAGGGCGGTGGCCTGGTTCGATGGAGCCTCCCAACAAAGAGGTACACTTTGTGGAGCTGGGGGGAAAATCACCCTTAACCCCCACACTTGTATTCGCTGGACTTTGAATGGCGGTTAGGGTTCTAACGCAAAGGCTGAACTTCTTGGGGCTTGGGCATCACTTGTTCTGGCTAGCCGTCACACCGACACTCTGTTACTTCTTGGAGACTCAAAGAATACTATTGACTGGCTGAACGGTCGTGCGGACTTCAAGGTGGCAGCACTTGATTGCTGGAAAGAAAGGACGAAAGATGCTTCTCATCTTTTTAGAAACCTCACCTTCCAGCACATTTTTAGAGAGGAAAACAGCGAGGCTGACTCCCTCTCTAAAAAAGCTCTGCACCAACCATCGAGCCAAATTTGTTTTACTGTTTGGGAGGATGGCATTGAAGGACTTGCCTACAAGATCAGGATTTGATTTGGTGCTTCATCTGATTGCGGTGCATTGTTGGTTTGGTTTAGCTTTGACTTGATTGTAGGGGTTGATGGATTGATCTATGTATTTGTGCAGATCCTCCGTGTTATGCGGCCGTTAGAGAAGACAGATTTGTAAAATTTTATATCCTTATGAATATAAAGAGCACTTTTTCTCGTGGAAAAAAGTTCACAAGGCCATAGGGTTTATAGACAGTAAGCTTCACGAGTCTACGAGAGACCAAAAAACACATGAACATAAGCGGAACCCTTGTTCTTAGGTACAAATAAATAGGAAATAAGTTTAACTTAGGTTTCTATTTTGATATTTAAATATTTTGTTTAATGGTAAAAGTAACATATAACTGTTTCAGTTTAATTATATTTAAATTTTCCACGAATAATGTAATATTTAAACATAATTTAGGAACTCCATTTCAATATAACATGTAGTGTTTAGGAATTTAACCATCATAAAACAAAAAATATTATTCGTTGACTATAATGACAATAAAAATATTATTGTCATCCACTAATAATGTAATATTTAAACATAATTTAGTAACTTTATTTCAATATAAAATATTATTTTTATCCACTAATAATGTAATATTTAAACATAATTTAGGAACTTTATTTCAATATAACATGTAGTGTTTAGGAATTGAACCATCATAAAACAAAAATATTATTGGTTGACTATAATGACAATAAAAATATTATTAGTTGATTATAATGATATTGGGGTTAACAATATTTTTACAATATTTATTTCCATTAAATTTATTAATTAATGACAATAAAAATATTAATAGTTGATTATAATAACATTGGGGTTAACAATATTTTTACAACATTTATTTTCATTAGATTTATTAATTTAATTTTTTTTTATGTAATTGGATTGTAATTTATTTTTAATTAAAAATTATAGATTAATCCTAAGTTATTTAGTCAAAATATATTCAAAACACTTAAAAGTCTAATTTTTAAAATTTACTACATTATCTTATTTTATTAATCCGTTTATAAATATTATTAAATTTAGTAAAAAATTTATTATTTTATTAATCCGTTTATAAATATTATTAAATTTAATAAAAAAATTATTTTTTAAAATTTGTATTGGTTTAAAAATCAAGTTGTTCCATTTTGCTTTAAAGGCTCTTTGTGGAGTTAGTAATTACTGGCTATACTCAAGGTCTTTGACTCAAACAAATTTTGCATTATCTTATTTTTTGAGATGATATGATGGATTTGTGGATAAATTGTTGTTTTTGGCTTATATGGATTGAAAATTTCATTAAAATATTTTTCTACACAAGATTTACTGTATTTTGAGTATTTTTTTCTAATTGTCAAATTTTATCAAGCCTTCAATCAAGTTTTTTTGAGTCATAAGCTAGCCAAGTCTTTACCGACTCTGAATTTGATAACATTGATTTTAAGCTATAAACACCAATTAAACATAATTGAACTCAGGATCTTTGGTAATTCAAATTATATATATATATATATATATATATATATATATATATATATATATAAACCATAACTGAGAGATTTTATATTAATAAAAGCTATAGCAAATCTCACTGCTAAGTTACATCAAAGTTTAGAATCAAAATTTTCAACAAAATCCAAAATGGAAACATTAACTTCCTACATATAACTACACCTATCTAGTTCCTTAAGTATTACATCCCAATTTTTCGTAGAAGTATAGATATGATAAAAAGTCCTAAAATCCTAATAACTTTGCAAAACATTTAACTTAACAAAGGCATGGTGGTTGGTAGCTTCATCCATTGCCGCACTCATAGGATATGAATCTGGTTTGACAATTTCCATGTCATCTTCTAATTGATGCATTGTTTCCTCTTCCTCCAGTCCTTCACAATTATAGTTTATTGATTGCACCTAGTTGGAGGCTCCAGAATGATCACCCTTGCTCAAGTTTATTACCATGTTTTTTAGCATATTGCATTCTCCCTCCAAGACTGTTATTTGATGCTTTAGTTGGACCAAAATACCTATAATTGTTGCACTTTGAGTGGTAACCTTATGATCAATTTCATGTATTGTTGTAGTAACAGTAAAAGTTGAAGTTTTATTCCCCTGAATAGACTCCTCATGAATCCTTAAAGCTTGCCTTATCTCTTGCAACTTGCGGTAGTCCATTAAATATTTGAAACCGTCCAAATTCCTGAATAGAGTTGGAGGTTGAGGACTATCTCCAGTCCCAAGCCTACAACTTCCTGAAAAAACCCTTAAAGTCCAGAGATGATTTAGACAAGGCACTAAATTGTTCGAGCCCTCGCACACCTAAGATGAATTCATAAGGTCTAACAAAGGGTACACAAAGACTTGAGAAGGGTCATTAGTGCCTAATATCAAAATAAAACAAATACAACCCAAATCCCCATAACAAAGAAGGAACAAAGGAATCTTCTTCCCCTCCCAATTGGCCCCAAAACTGCTCAATCGAAAAAAAGAGGTAACATGACAGAGATCCAATGAAACGAGAGAAGAGGCCACTTCCAACAAAGAAAATGAACAGCTCCAAGAAAAAGCAACAAAAATATGAACAAAATTTCTTGAAGAACAATTATCCGTTACTTTACATTCTAAACAAGAGATAAGTCGAGGGGGAAAGTTCCATTTGAGAAATAAGAACAAAGACACCGATCAAACCAAAATTGTTGCACTAACTCGTCTAACGCATAACCCTGAAACCCACCATCTCCACTTGTAAATGTGAAGTCGAAGCGCCATTGTCCCACCAGGCCGAGGGGATGGGGAATTATCATCCAACATTTCAAATACGTGCAAGACTGAATATAGAAACATGTGATAAGGTGACTTAAGTTGTATCTCATTACTCGTCCTACTATACAACAAGGTTGCCTTATAGTATGCCATGTGACTCCATAAATGTTTGAAACATGCCTTACCATTGCAAATCATGGGATGGGTTGGTTATGAACCATACCATTGATAACAATGTCCCCCATTTTCATACTTGTGGTTTGTTTTGCGAGACCATCTACTAGACAGTTATGCCCCCTTAACACACGATACAACTTGACGGAGGGAATTTTATTTGATTCTTCTCCTTTTCGATCTATCACTAACACTAGTGAATAATTGACTAGAATATAGTTCCATTTGATTTATCATCACTTTTGAATCCCCTATCACAACCAGGGTTTGGATGAGAGAGTTGTCAACGATCTTCAGATCTTGTAGTAGAGCATAGGCTTCTGCAAGATTGTTAGTAAAAATACCAATGATCCGTATTTTGTTGAGAACGAAATGAAGGCAAAGATATAACAAGAAAATACACAAAGATATTGCAAGAAACATAGAGCTACAGTAATACACAATTTCTATTAATGAACGAAATGTACATGAATAGTAAAAATATGCAGAGTGAAATGAACTCGCTAGAATGGTGGTAGCTTATCTCTGAGAAGAGATGTGACGATTATGCTCATTCACAAGAAGATGTTTACAATGAGGCCCCAAAGACCTTTTTAACATAAAACATTAATGAGAAAACTCTAAACATCAAAAACCATAACCCCAGAAGATGGAACACCAAAAGGTTTGTGGGCCCTGATGGGGGTAGTTGATATGTCAACTTCCCGAGGGTGTAACTTTTGCATACGATCTTCGTTTGGGGTGCACAATAGCTCATTGGAAAGGTATAGTCGAGAAGTAAACATTTAGATCAGGCCCATGCCAAAGCATTTCATTACACCTGGGCCCTGCAGCGTCCAAAAAACGTGTTTTAAGGCCTCAAAACGACCCCGAAAATTCAGGACTTGAAAAATTGTAGAAAAACCGCAAAGGTGGAAAACTATGTTTTGAGTAGTGGAATAGGTGGGTGGCCACCGATATCCATCTGGATCATTCCTCCTCCCTTAGGAAGAAATGATCCCCACTGTGTCAAGTTCCTGTGGCAGACGAGGAAGCTTTTGCTGAATCTGAACCTTGGTGATCCACTTTCCTCGTTGGAGAAGTTGTCCTGCTTGTACTTGGCGTTAACTTGTTGAAGGATGTCATGAACCTATTGTTGGAGGGGTTGGATCCGTTCAACCAATATAGATGCATGGTCTGAATTGGTCTGAATGTGGGAGGACTCTGTCGGTGAAGATGCAACATGAAGAGTTATACCAATAAGGGCTAATGGTTGGAACCCCAAGCACGCCTGAAAAAGAGTTGTGGTCAATAGAGATATGAAGGGATTTGTTATAGCTTGGCTTTGACTGGGAAGTGCAGAGGCACCCCCATAGGTGAAGCAATAATAAATTTGTGCTCTTCTACAATCTTGTCAACCTGCTTCTGCTAGATAGAAAGGTCTTGGGTCGAGGCTTCAGTGGTCGTAGTGTCCTTCTGTTCACCTTCTGACCGGATCGTGAAGAGGCTAAACTTTGTGGTATGAGAGACTACTTTGCGACACTGTTTTGTCGATATAGTAGTTGGAACTACCTCTGGTACCTTGTAGAGCTAACCCCCCAGAGTAACAATGACACTACGAGGTCGAGACTCATAAACAACATGATGCTTCCACATATATGGTTGGCCTAACAGAACATCACAGACTTCTAGTGGGAAAACATCATAAAATACTTCATCCTTGAATGGCTTGATGCCGTAGGGCATGAAGCACTGTTGGTTGACACAGAGATATTGACCCTGGTGAAGCCACCCGATGTTGTATGGTTGTGGGTGTGGTGTTGTCGACAAATTCAATTGCTTGATCACCTTTGCTGAGATGAGGTTCTTTTGGCTTCCACTATCAATAATGAAATGCAGTGGGGTCCCCTTCACCCACATCTATGAATGGAAGAGGTGTTCCCCCTCCTCAGGCTCCTCTAGTTCTTCTGGTTGGATTGTTTTGGTCACAATGGTAGCAATGGGTTTTGCATCAATGATATGTTCCCTTTTATTGTTTTTTGAATCAGATTTTGAGTAAGGGCTCGAATATTTTTCTTTGAGCTCAACCAGGAATAATTGTTTCAAGTGACATTCATCGGTGTTGTGCCAAGGGATTTTGTGGAAGTCGCACCACTTTCCAGTGTCATTCTTCGTCTTCCCATTACCCTTCTTTTCCTGTGGCTTGGACTGGTTGTCTTGAGGTTGATTTTTCTGTGAGTTAGGGTTACCTTTACTATACTTCAGTTGTTGCGGATTTGCAAACCCAAACTCTCGCCTGTTCCGTTGCTTAAATTTCTGCTTGATTTTGACAACATATCGATAAGCGTCTCCCAATGACAAGATGTCTAGAAACTCCACTTTTGTTTGGATGTACCTGTGTAGAGACCCACTGTATTTTAGAACTAGATGTTGCTCGAAGTATTTGATACCCATCTTGGTGCGCAAGGTATGGAAGGTATTTGTGATCTCCGACACTGTTTGGCCCCTCTCTTGATGCAATGTGGTCCATTTCATGTGTTGGTCGTCATAGTTTCCAACATGGTAATATTATTCCTTGATGGAATCCATAAAAGAGTCTCAAATGGGTTCAACCCCAAATATTCTAGAGTCCTCAGTGGAGTTTTGCTCACAATAAGTCTCCCATCAATCTTTGACATGGGGGACAACCTTCAGGAGTGCAAAGGTGATCTTTTCCCTATTGGAAAAACCGTGAACAAATAATAACCTTCTAGCATATTTAACCACTTTTCCAAAGCATATGCATCTATTTGAACTTCAAATATGGGAATATCAAAATTAACTTGTACCTTGAAAGGGGCGACGGCTCCAAAGTGGCTACTTGATGAAGACGTGTATGATATTTTTCGACAGTCGTCGAAGGATTTGGGCAAAATTTTCCATCATTTTGTCCCTCTGTCGCTTGAGGGATTCCTCGAGCAATAAATGAATAGAATCTCATGTTCTCTCGTCTCTATTTTCTTCTTCCATGGGAGGTCGCTTGCACTGGCGAGAGCGGTTTTCCTCAAGAGAAACTAGCTTGAGACCCAACTCTATATACCCTGACTTCGTCGGGGACATGCACTAAGAAACGAAAAGGAGCAACTTGCTCTAATACCACTGATTCGGCTTTTGCTGAAAACGAAATGAAGGCAAAGATATAGCAAGGAAATGCACAGAGAATTGCAAGAAACACAAAACTACAATGATACACAATTTCTATTAATGAACGAAATGTATAGGAATTGTAAAAAATGCAGAGCAAAATGAACTCGCTAGAATGGTGGTAGTTTATCTCTAAAAAGAGATGTGACAACTACACTCATTCACAAGAATATGTTTACAATGAGGCTCCAAAGGCCTTTCTAACATAAATCATTAATGAGAAATCCCTAAACATCCAAAACCCTAACCCCATAAGATGAAAGACCAAAAGGTTTGTCGGCCCTAATGGGAGTAGTCGATACGTCAACTTCTCGAGAGCGTAACTTGTGCATACGATCTCCATTTGGGGTGCATGATAGCTCATTGGAAAGGTCTAGCCAAGAAGTACACATTTCGATCGGGTTCGCTAAATCCTTTTCAGATCGCTTAGGCTTCACAGTGTCAAAAAAATGTCGTTTAGGGCCTCAAAATGGCCCTGAAAGTTCAAGACCTGAAAAACCGTAGAAAAAACGCCAAGCTGGAAAACCATGTTTTGAGCTAGTGGAATAGGTGGGTGGCCACTGATATCCATATAGATCAACCAAGTGCCCAAGCATAGGATGTTTCAATTGTCCCTCCAAGGCTCACGATAACCCCTCCCAGATCTACCACTCCAACCCTTCAATTTTTTTTATATATAAATAGATTGCCCCTATTCACTCCTATCAATGATATATCTTCTTTGAAATTGATGTTCATTATTCACTTGTCATTATTATAGAAAAAAAATTAAAACACATTTAATTGACAAAACTAATTTTTTAATCAAGTAGTAGATAACTAAACATGGTATAATTTAAATGTTTATTATGTGATAAAATAAATTAAAATATAATATATAGTAACAAACTATTTCAATATTGTACTTCTATCGCAGAAAAACACATAAACATAGGATGTCTTTCACATTTTTTCAATGGATAAGAAATAATAAGACATGAATATATTTTTATGGGAACCTCTAAAAGATAAGAGACACTTTTTTTATCAAAGTTCAAATACAATTTAAAAATTCTTGTTTTAATATAAAAAAACAAAAAATAATGAGAAAAGAGATACTTTCTTTTATCACTTCAACAAAAATTAATTCCAGACAGTAAATAAAAAGAAAAAACCAAACTAATTAAGGAAGGAAAAACCATCAAAGAAAATCATTAAATATCAAAATTGAGTTCTTGTAAACCAGAGCAACGAAAAACATTAAGGAGCGAAGTAGGTTTCATGGCGGAACCTATTTTTCAAATTCTCACTAGGCAGGAGACACAGGAGGAGCTCATTCCATGGTTTTGACACTGTTTTGTTTTAGAAGGGTTCTAGCTAACTTGGTAACTGGTATGGAGGGTGGGTTTTTCGTATCTTTAGTTTAGATTTTCCCCCAGCTACCTTGGTGTTTAGCGTTTTTGCTATGTCCTTTCTTCCTTATTAGCCTTCTGGTTTTTCCTAGTGCTTCCAGGACTGACAGGCATACATAAATGCTTTTAATGCTTTTGTAAGTATGTCTTGTAGAAGCCTCTCTATTGTCCTTTTGTCTTGTCGAAGCCTCTCTACTGTCTTTCTCTGGATTACCACCATCTTGGAGCGCCACATCATATCTTGATCGATGGTTAATATTGTCCCTTTGTGGGGCCTTTAAGGTTTGAAGTATAGTTCGTTATGGAAGCTGAGGTCAGCTATCCCTCGGGAGGCGAAGTAGGAGATCCTTGGGATCGTCCGAGCTTTATCTCAATGGTTGATGCCTTATGCAATAATCACGCTAATAACTCCATGTTCAATGCTTCACCAAATGGTCCATCAACCTTACAGTCAACGTCTTATCCTTCTTCCTCCACTATACCAAAGCATTCCACTCTACCTAATACAACTTACGCACAGGTTCACAAGGAAACACTAAGGTTTTATGGTATCTCTTCGAGGGACGAGAGAGAATATGTCCTAGACAACAAGGATAGTACGTTCGATACTATTCCAAAAATAGCATCTGTGTCTTTGGGAAAGAATTTGAATCAGTTTAAGATTTTCCCGGAGGAACTTGGAAGTGGTGTTGTGGGGAAGAAACACTCATTGAAGTTACCTCCAAGAGTGTGGAAGCCAAAAAATTCCAAGCGCACAATGGTCTTGGGGATGGATATTGGGCTTGAAGAGTCGTGCTCTCTCACCTTATGTGCGCTGGTAGGTAGACTTTCTTATCGCCATTTCTATAAAAGCTCGGTATTGGAGTGGATGAAGGACACTTGGGAACCCAATATGGGTTATTCATTGGTGCTCCTTCATTTACCAAGGGGATGGTTTGGTTTTTTCTTCAAATCTCCAGAAGACTCATCAAGGATTCTAGAGATTTTCTGGGTATTTGAAGGCGGAAGCCTTATGTTAAAGCGCTAGAGGTTAAAATTTGATCCGACAACTGAATATTTCAATTTTCGGCATCTTTGGGTTTTACTACCTGGGTTGCCTTTACAGCTGTGGAACAAAAAATCCATGTAGGCTATAGGAAATACTTTGGGTCGCTTCATTAAGATGGACGAGGAGGCACTTCTTTCTAGCGACCATCGGATGGCAAAGATTCTTGTGGAAGTTGATGTGCATGGGGGTCTGTTGGATAATCTTGATATAGAATGGCGAGGCATGGTTATTTCACAGAGGCTTGACTATCTTGGGGTACCGTTCTGCTGCACCCGGTGCAGACAGATTGGTCACCTCAAAAAAGACTGTCGGCTACCATTTGGTGTACACACTAATGAGCCACTCATGGAGGATACTGCTACTAATGGATACCCAACGGAGGTGGAAACACTGGAAAAGGGCTACTATCCGAGTACGGGGGAGCTGGATGGCTCCTCAACTACACTTACAACCTTTGTGGGTAAGTTGCGACATTACGTCCCTACTTTGTATTGTTCTTTGTCTGCGTGGGAAAGAAATCATCTAGATACTGTTTTTTCTGAGGTTATCAATGAATATGGGGTAATGCACCATTCTGAGGCTCGGGTTAGTGAGTCGGAGGCACACTTATCACACTTAGAAACGACCTTGTCACCTTTGGCTCATATTGAAGAGAGCCAAAATCATCCTACACCTATTGTTTCTCCGTCTCATCCTACCATTGTCCAAGTTGAACCCATGTTGTCGGAAGACTCGCCCCTTCTCCCGGGTTATGGAGAACCTGAAGTTAGTACCCACTCCTTGGACATAATGCTTTCTGACTTAGTCCCGACCTATAGGGAGGTAAACAACCCTGTTCCCATCCCGACTTTTTTAAGGAAAACAAAAGTGGCTTCTGGGGAACCTAACTCTTTGGAACCTGATCCTTGTGCTGCGGAGGCGACGACCGACAAAAAACTAGCTTGGTCTAGGGGTTTGGGGCTCGAACTGTCCCCTGTAAAGACCAGAAGTACTCGTAAATGAGCGGGGATAGATTCTTCGACACCTTCTTCCTCTTCTCTTTCTACTATCAACTAGGGGGCACTTAGAGGCATCAAAGCCCTCGCAAGGGCCAAGTCACGATCATTCTTTCACTAAATATAAGAGGGGTAGGAGGGCCCCTAAAAATGGCCACTATGCGAAGACTACTTTCAAAGACTACACCCGATATAATTTTTCTTCAAGAGACACTTACTACTGATGTGAGGGTTTGGGATTTTATGTTTGCACTAAAACCAGACTAGATGTCGTGTGTCGTTAGTTCAGTCGGAAATTCGAGGGGCCTGCTGGCATCTTGGGACCCTCGTTTTTTTGTTTTCTCTATGGTTCTTACCTGTGGCGGCATTCTCTTGACAGGTTCCAATGTTGTTGATAAGAGGAGTTTGACTCTTCTAAATGTTTATGGTCCATGCAAGGAACGAAAGACTTTCTGGAGAAAACTTACAGATAGAGGACTTTTAGCTTTCAAAGACTTAATCTTGGCGAGAGATTTAAACTTTACACTAAACATTGATGAGATCTGGGGCACAACTGTTGTGATGGATCCATTGGCTCCTTTTTTTAAAGATTGTTTTGATGATTCTCCACTAGTGGATGTGGCACCGACTCAGCTGGTTCCGACATGGCGCAACGACAGGATTGGGGAATCAAGTATTTCTAAAAGGCTCGACAGATTTTATATGAATAAAGATATGATTGGCCTAGAGCTACGGTATAGATCGTGGGTGGAACCTACCTATATTTCTGACCATGCTCCTATATTACTGCAACTTGATCTCGACATTCCGAAGACTAGGCATTCCTTTAAATTCAATCTAGTCTGGTTAAGAGATGAAACCTTTACTGATTTAACTAGAGAGGTCTGGATGGATCAAAGATTTGAATTAATTGCAGGATCTAAAAGAAGATTGGTTGAGAAACTTTCGCTCCTTAAAAATAGGGTAAAAACTTGGTCAAAGGCTAAATTAAAAATGGAACAGGAATTTTTAACAAATTTGGAAATAGAATTGGAGAATTTTTATAGACAGAAAAACACTGGAATTACAAATGAGGTTATAGAGCAACATGGCAGGCAGATGGAGGCAGATCGTAACAAACTATTATTGGAGGAAGAAGAGAGTTGGAGGCAGAAAAGAAGGGCAATCTGGATAAAGAGCAGCGACAAAAACACTAAGTTTTTTCATAACTTTGCAAGTTATAGGAGAAACAAGAAATATCTGTGGGAAATTAGGGATGAGGTTGGTAATGTTCACACCGGTTAGGAAGCCATTAAAAAATAAGTTGTATCCTATTTCCATACTTTTTTTAAAGATCAGGGGCAGACAAATATACGGGATTAGTTGACGGCTATCAGTCTGTATCTAAGGATTGTACAGGAAGAAGAAGTTTCTACATTAGAGCGGGTTGTTACTATGGAGGAGATATTGGAGGTTTTAAAAGGATTTTCCAAAGACAAGAGTTCCGGCCCCGATGGGTGGACAATTGAATTCTTCCTTTTCTTCTTTGATTTGGTTGGTCCTGACTTACTAGCGATGGTTGAGGAAATTATAATTCGAGGTGAAGTCATTAGACCGATTAACTCTACCTTTCTTGATTTAATTGCAAAATCTAATCGACCTTCATCCTTCTCTGATTTTCGTCCTATTGTCTTATGTAACCTCTGTTATAAGATTGTCACAAAGATAATTGCGCGATGGATCAGACCATTTCTCTCTAGGGATTTGTTCGAGGAATAGTTGGGTTTCCTCAAGGGCCGCTAGATTCTGGACGCAATTGGTACAACACAAGAGTGCCTTCATAGCATCAAAACAAAGAAAATCCAGGCAGTTATATTGAAATTGGATCTAAAAAAGGCATATGACTGCACGAATTGGGATTATCTAAGATTGTTGCTATTACATTGTGGTTTTGGGCATCTTATGTCCAAATGGATCATGGATTGTGTGTTTTCGGCATCATTTTCCATCCTGATCAATGGAGAAGCTAAAAAGTTCATAAATAGTGGGAGAGGAATACGCCAGGGGTGTCCACTGTCCCCACTCTTATTTATTCTTGTGATGGAGGGGTTGAGCCTATCTCTAATTAAGAGTCGCATGGAAGGGAATTTGACAAGCATTAAAGTCTCTCGTTTGATAAGAATCATCCATCTCCTTTTTGTGGATGATGTGATAATAATGTCCAAAGCGGATGTCATTGAATGGCGAGAGATTCATTCACTATTATTCACTTTCTGTGGTTCTAGTGGTCCGGAGATTAACGCAAACAAATCCACATTCCATCATTATGGAGTTCAACAGGCCTTTCTAGATCAATTGAATGATTTGTATCATTTTGGCAGTACAAGTCTGTCTGAGGGATTTAAATACTTGGGATATTTTTTAAAGTTGGATAGTTATAAGGTAGCAGATTGGCATTGGTTGTTGATGAAATATTAACCTAGAATTTGTCACTAGTGTAATCGTTTCTTATCTCTGGGAGGTAGAGTCGTATTGATTAAAGTTGTTCTCGAAAGTCAACCAGTTTATTGGTTGGCTTTAGCTCACATATCTGCTACTGTCTTGAATAGGATCTATAAGATGACCTTTTCCTACCTGTGGTCGGGTGCAAAAAATACCTCTACCTTTCACTTATGCAATTGGGAATTATTAGCTAGGCCAAAAAAGTACGGTGGATGGCGGATTAGGAATATGTACTACTTCTTGAGAGCCTTAGCAGCAAAATCACTTTGGCACGGTTTGATGCATCTGGGGATCTGGCAACGAGTAATGAAAGATAAGCATTTTCCTCATACTTCAGTGATAATGTGGTTGCACTCAGTGGACCCGTTGATTCTTTCTAGCTCACAAACATGGAAGAATTTAATTAATTCTTTACCTCTACTGGTATACTCGCTGGCCTGGAAACCCGGATCGAGAGTTTCTATCGTCACATGAAAGGATGTGCTTCTGGGAATGGACAAGGGATCCTTTCTTTCGACTGAGTTGATAAATCATTTAAATGAACACCAGGTACTCTATCTTTATTAGGCTAGAAGTGCTCCGGATTTGGGTACTTTTTACACTAATTGGCTTACCTACGTAGAATTGGGATTAGAGGGCGAACTTGCTGATGAATGGGAGAGATATAGAAAATGCGGGAATAGCACTTTCTGAAGCTCAGGATGAATTAAAGTGGACAGGCGGGGATTGTATTGGTATCTTATCTACAAGGAATGTTTATAATGCTCTAGCAGTTGAAATATGGCAGAATAACATGGGTGGCTGGCGAAGGAGAATATGGAATTGGGATTGCCCTCAGAAGATTAAATTATTCTCGTGGCTCCTTATTGAAGACAAGTTACTCACTTGGAATAATCTAATCAAGCGCGGGTGGCAAGGTCCGAGACTGTGTCTTCTATGCAGAGGTAATGGAGAATCGGGTTTTCATCTTTTTTTCCAATGCCCTTTCACTTGTTCTGTTTGGCAAAAAAATTTAAATTTTTATAAGTTGGGCTGTGGGTGGACGGGAGCCACAGTTTTAGAATGTTTCGACCTTTGGTTTAGAAGGAATTTTAGTCACCCTTCAATACCAACATTTATTTGTTGGTACATATGGATTGAAAGGAACTTGGCCATTTTTGAATCAAAACCCCCATCTTTGGAAAAGGTTTGCTATCAAACAATTGTTGCAATGACTCGTCATTCTCCCCAAAAAAGTCAGATTTATAATAGACGCTTTGCCCATAGTTTGCCAACTCATAGGATCCTAGCTTGGTTTGATGGGACTGCGCAGAGAAACAAAGAACAAAGTGGTGCCGGGGGAGTTATTAAACTTAATGATCAAACTGTTTATAAGATGCTTCTAAACTGTGGCCATCTGCTACTGCATCATCAAACCCCTCAAACTCCTCTTTCTGAAGTGCTCTCCTCAATACCAATGAAGCATCAATGAAGTTGTGGGTGGCCCCACCATCTATCAGGGAAATTTCTTGCTGTCAAGATGTTGTTGTCCTTATACACACTTGCAAACGTGGACTAATTATCAATCCACTTAGTGTCTCCTCGGAGACACAATGTTCAAGTTCAAGCCCACTGTCACCTTGACTTGAACTTCTTTCGTCTAGGCTTACTCCTAGGGAAGCCAAGGGGGGTAGACCCTAGTTACTATGTGAGTTAAAAGATTATGTTTAGGAGTTAATTTTAATTTGTTAAAGGTTTAGGGGATCTAGCCTATATGAGAGTCAACAATGCAAAGTGCAAGTCTTTCAATGCAAAGTCAAGCCTTTCCCTAAGACAACTAAGACTAGTGCCTAAGGTTGGGCAAAGGGGTCAACTAAAGTTACAAAAGGTTAGAAAGAAAGACTTTACAAAGTTTACAACTAGATACAAAGGAATTACCTTACATAACAATTAAATTAGATAAAAGTAAATGAAACAAATATCTATACAAAGAATACAAAGAATGTTAAAGATACAACGACAATATACAACTATCAACAAATGAAACAGGGAAGTACTAACTAAACTAACTTGATATGTTTGAGTAGATCTTGCAAACAGTAGTGTGATTGTAACATTTAATGCTCATATCTAAATGCTCTTAAATCATAAGATAAGTGTGATTGTCCTTCATTTCTGGGTTGGCAAGTTGTTCTTGCCCTTGTAATTTCTTTCTTAAATTTGCAAGCTATCTATTTGTGTAACTAAGTGATTTTCTCTCACATAGCATATGTGTGTTAATGCCCTTTCATTGGTAATCTTAAGCAACACATTTTAGGTTGAAGTGGGTTTCGGCCAAGTCACTAAATCACATCTTAAAAGTGTCATAAAATCCTTAAAACACTCTAAAACACTCCTAAAAGTCTACCTAATTCATATCTTAACTTAATAGACTCTTTAGGGTACCTTAGACCACCATCTTCACCATCTA